>JAJMFC010000013.1:48408-156703 GCA_030574475.1 Trigonopsis californica
TTTTGGTGGTTGGGAGAATTTGACAGGCCGGGTAACTTTTTACGGGTTTTTTTCGATAAAACGATATTGTTATATCAGCAAGAGGATTTTTTTTTTTTTTTACTAAACTATATGATTTGATGATGATGATGATGAAATCCATTTACCTAAATATACACATAAAAAAGAAAACTTTTGCTCAATCTCTAGTAAAAGAATCCCAAGATTTTACCAGCAACGTGTTTTCGTCGGGCTTCTTCGTGATCCATAATTCCAGCAGATGTTGTAAGGATAATATAACCAAATTGACGTGATGGTAAAAGGTTTGTAACCCATTTTTCAATCTCATCAATTCGAACATTAAATCTAGGTGAGATGACACCAGTTTTATTAAGACGACCATTAAGTTCAACAACAATCTTTCCGCTTCGATGGTCATCGACTTCTTCAAAATCTCCAATATATCCTGTGAAAAATTATTATTATTAGTATCAGCCCGCGGGGGATATATATATATAGAAATTATTATGCTTACCGTGCTTTTGCATAACCTTCAAGAATCTGATAATGACCTTGGATGATGGCCTAATTAAGACCTGTCTCTTACCGGTCTTTTCAGCATTGTTGATAGCGTTGAGAGCGTCGTTTAAGACAGAAGTTCGAGTCATCTTTTATCAGGGGGAATTTGCATTAGCATATTTCAAACAAACACAAAAGAAAAAAGAAAAAAAACCAGAAGAGGTATGCCCCATTAAATATTTTTTCCTCCAGTCATTATTGTTTTCTCGACAGACAGACACATGATAGTAGTTATAGAGGGGAAAGAAAAAAATAATAAGTGAAAGCATTCTCAACTGGTAATCAGTCTAGAACAAAAATTTTGAGTGTCCACATTTAAGGATTCAAACTTGTCTGGCCTGGTTCAAATAAATTGTGCCCTTTACTTTTTTTGATCCAAGAATTATTAATCAAAAACACTCATTTTTTGTATCTCATGTCTAATGACTGGGTAAACGAAGGAGAAAAGAAAAATTTAAGAGGGGGGGGGGTCTCCTCACTCTTCTGATTTTAAATTAGGATTTTCATCTTCTTACCTTTGCTGGATTTCGACTGTGTTGTTGTGGAGTTTGAGAGGTTGAGTAGAGGTAGAAGTAGAGCTAGAGTAGTGTTTAGAGGAATAATATTTGCGTCGGTGATTAACATAAAAAAGCAGTCACAGGAACAAATAAAAAAATAACCCTGGGGGTGAAGGAGGGTAACTGTGTTGTTTGGAAATTGGACAACAACAACAAGACCTGGAGAAGGAAGAACAGTAGAAACGTAAAAGACAATAAATGTAAAATATATCTAAATTAAATTAAATAGAATCGAGATGATATATGATCTATATGATCTATATATGTAGAGAATAAATCAATTATATACAAGTAATTTGAATTTTATGCAGTATAATTGAAAATAATACCCAGCAACTTGCATCTATCTATCTTGGGAGAAACCAGTGCTACACCATCACGAACCGGGTGTTCTGACCTAAAGAAGGGAAGGAGATTCTGTATATAATATGGCTACAGCAGCAGCAGCGGCGAATATAATTTCACCATTAAAACAACAATTTACAACACTTTATGCAGCAGTTCATTTACATGGACAAAGATTTTTAGTTACACATGGAGATAAAATAATGTTACCATTTAAATTAAAGGATACAAAAATTGGTGATACACTAAGATTAACAACAACAAGTTTAATTGGATCAAGAAATTATACTCTAACAGGTAATCCATTCCTTTCAAATAATCAAGTTTGTATTCGTGCAAGAGTTATTGAACATACAAAGGAAAAAATGCAAATTTTTGAAAAGACGAAAAAAAGGAATAGAAAAGTTCGTACAATGAAGCATAAGAATCCTCATACTGTTTTACGTATATCTGAGATTTCTGTCTTGTAAATTAACAAGAAAAAAAAGAAAGAAAGAAAAAAAATTTATTAACCATGTTATAAGTTGTACTGTATATATTAACATAAGATATTTCAAAACAAAAACAAAAAAAAAACTCCACCACCTCCTCCTCCTCCTCCATATATACAAATTGTAGTAGTGTGTGTGTGTGCTCAATGATTAAAGATTCGGCTTGACAAGGATCTCTTCTTTTGTGCTGGTTTCATTTTAATATGATGATGATTATCCCCTGATGCGGTTGGATGGATTTTTTCCCATTCTTCATCTTGCTTATACTGAGTGATTGCACTATTGAGATTCCAATCTGCTTGATCCATATATACTTTAGCAATATCATAATCAATGCATTTAGTACTTAGTTGGAACCTCTTTAATAATACTTTAAGTTGTTGTTCAATAGTCTGAGTAATAATAGGTTGAGAGGTACCGACTCTTTGATGATACTCTTCAAGCTGAATACTTGTCATGGGTATCCATACAGCAGTCCTACCCACAATGAGATGATCAGCATAGATTTTATTCCTTCTTCTGATAGTATCCATATCAACTCCATACTTTAAGCTAAGTGAATGAACTGAATCATTTAGACTTATATAATGTAATATTCCATCCCCACGTTTATTTGAATTTGATTTCTCATCCATTATTTGTTGCCGCCTCTGGTTTTGAGAATCTTGGTATGAAGGAAGATAATCTCCAACATCATCATCATCATCATCATCATATCCCATTGGCAAATCATACTGTGGTGGACATAATTGAAATGCGCTTGATTTTCCAATATCATCATCTATATCACGCGTCATTGTCTGGCAAAAGGGGCAATACTTTTCCAACCTTGGATGAACTTCACGACACGGTTTGCAAACAAATTTACCACAACATTGATATAAAACGAGTTCTCCTCCACGATCACCATCGCTCACTAAGACGCTGATATCTGTAGCGCACAGTGCACATAGACTTATCTCTGAGTCTTTCATTGTTTTTAACATTAAATTTGTGGTTGTTGTCAAGTGGGGAGCAAAAACCACAACTTTAATGACGTAAGCTACGCGACACAATAGTAAATACATATATATAGTATAAACACTACTCCAAATGCAAGATAAAATAAAAATAAAAATAAAAATAATCATTCAGAGGTCGCCGTGCCAGGTAGCAGCATACCAGATGGAGTGGCGAGCTCATCTTGGACAGGAGGTGTAGTATCGGTAATAATACCATCATTTTCCTCTTGCTGCTGCTGCTGCTGCCTCTCTCTTTCCTCTTGTTCAAGTCTTGAAACACGTTCATTATAATCCCTGGTCCATCTTTCGTAAATCTCAGGAATAAAACTTGCAAGAAACATCATAAAGATCCTTTTTGTTGCAATTCTCAGAGAATTAAATCGATCACGAAAATGTCTATTTCTATTATCATTATGATGATGATGATTATGATTAAACCTTGTTGGATTAATATCACCAGGTGCACCATTTAGAAATCCCATCTCTGGAAGCCATGATCTAATTAATAATCCAATATTTGCAAGGTGACTTTTTAAATATGCAACTAAAATTATACCAAATGTTGCAATAAACCAAATCCTATAATCATCAGTTATAAACATGAGAATAAATGCTAGATGAAATGTTAAAAAGACCATATTTATGTATTGACCAAGTAAATTATAAGCATTTCCCATTCGATTCATAATTGGCGAATGATGTTCACGCCCATTTATGAATAGTCTGAACCTAATATACTGTTGCTGTGGATTATTATTATTAGCAGTAGCTGTATCTGGTAAATGTAATCCATCACGAGATGTGAATGGTGATGCATCTCGAATCTCTCGAGTATCATATATACTTGTCATATCGCGCAATGGGATATGTTGATTAAGGAGTGATGTTAATTGTTGAATTCCATCCCTGTTGACAATAAGTGCAGGCTGATCCTTTGATGTTTTAGCTAAAATTGCATTTGATGGGTTGAGTCCTGATAAGTTCTTTGGAAGACGGTTGAATGGTTCAAGAGATGTGAGCATTGAATCGAGCGAGTCCAGTTGTAGATATGTCATTGAGTCATTATTGGTGGCGGGGGGCATTGTTGCTGCAGCTGCTACACCGGCATCGCTTGTATTGGTACCATTGAGCGACTGACCCTGGGGTGGTACTTCACTACTGGCCCTAACGCCCTGATCCTGCTCCACAGAATAAGGAGGGACAACAATATGCAGGATAACTGTCTGATCTGGGAGCACCTGTAGAGAGAGAGAGTCAATATAAAAAATGGCAAAGATATAACAACAAAACGTCAACAACCTACATTTCCAAAAGCCGCAGCTAAAACTTCATCATCCTGTAGAAGCCGTCCCCGATATATAATCCTCTGTGTATCGTTTGAAGGCGGATTACTCGGGTATCTAGCTGCGATGAGCTGTTTGATCTCGGCAACAGTGGTGGTCTCGGCATCTACCCAAATTCCGTTACTTGTATCGAACGGCAGAGGTAGAGGAGCTACTAATTTGATATGGACTCTCTTACTACTGGTGGTGGTGGTGTTGGTATCGTCGTTCATGTTGAAGAGTTGTAAATTGAATGGCAAAAAGGGAGGTTTAGGTGGGAGTTTTGGAGTAGTAAAGTAGCATCACCACCACCACCAAAAGAAAAAAAGAACAAGGTGGAGAGAAAAAAAGAGGGATGATCTTATCATCGACACTCAGTAAAGTATGTCGGGGTTCTTCTCGGAGTGGCAGATCGCTTGTATATAAGACGACGACGATGGTGGTGCAAAAGCGAAATATTATGGACTTTATAAGGGCAACATTTGGAATTGAACCACCTCCTTCACCACTTGAACCAACAGAAGAGAACAGATTTCATATTTGGGATGAATCACCATCTCCAGATCTTCGCAAGAGGGCAGCAACAATTCGTGCAAGGGCTAAATGCCGAATGACTGGTAAAGATATCAATTTTGTATGCCCAGTTGCAGGAATTCCTACACATCATTCAAAGGATGCATGGGAGAGTGATGGATATTATCATGAGCATGTTAAAGAGAATTTACGTAAAGTGAACCTTTATGAGCATGATTTAAGGAGTGGAAGGGAGTTTCCAGAATTTGATTTCCCCAGAGAACAGAATGAAGATTGCTTTGTTAATATGGGTAACTGGGATACATACTTTTATACACGGACATTTTATAGTATGGATACGCAGTTTCAACTTGCTGCTGTTACTAAAGGGTTGAGTTATCCAATGACAATTGCAAGTATTGTACATCAAAATTCTCCATATATCTTTAAAAGGGGTAATAGAATTACCCTTGAAGGATTGAAATCACTTGCAGCTCTTCGATATACACTTCATCCTGTTGATAGATCTAATCCAGCAGCATTTAGACCGAGACCAACAAGGATATTCATTCTAGGTGCAAGAGCTGAATCTCAATTACCCTTTTACGTTTGGAAACAACTTAGTTACTTGTTCCCATATGGGGAGCTCAATATTGTGTTTGTTGGTCCTGAATGCTTTTATGATTTGGAAAAGAAGCAATACGCATATCATGCTAAACCACTAACAGCTCGTTATGATAATCAATTATCATTTTCATGGTATACTGATTATTTTCATGTATATCATGAAGCAAAAGATTTATTCCCATATGATCCATATTTGGATGTATTCTTTTTATTTCATCCTGGTCTTGGACAACCAGATGTAACAGAACAATGGAATAAAACTGTTAATGCATTATTAGAATCAAAATGTGCAATTTATTCAACAGGATATCATAATGATGATATTAATATTGATTGGAATTGGCTTAATAATTCATTTAAAGATAAATTTGATATTTTAATGGAACCAGGAAATAATATTTTTAAATCACTTCGTTGGGAAACAAATGATCTTGATCCACAAGAAATTTATCAACCAAATCAAAAAATTTTCGGATTTCGTGGTAAAAGGTATCCGGCAATTCATAAGGGAAAACATAATATTTTGTATGTTTAAACCCCAAACAGAAAAAAATTCTTTTTTATTTTATTTTATTATTACATCCATGTATATATCTTTCTACACATTTTTTTTCTCATATCGGAATATTTTTTTTAAAAAAAAGAAAAACAAAACAAAAGAGATAGATGAACAAAAATTGAATCAAGTTAAAAAAAAAAAAAAATTAAATTGTACATTAACAGTTTTAGGTTGGTGAAGTTGGTGAAGCTATGGGTTTATCGTTTTATGGTGTTTAGTGGTAGCCGCCCCATTACCCCGGGGTTACGGTTGCCGATTGGGCCCGCTGGAACAAAAGGAAACCATCAACTCGCCCACAATTTAATATTCCATCATCAATTGTGCTAGAGAAAGAGAAAAAAAAAAAAAAAAAGAAAATGCGATCATCTTCAGTTTGTCGGATACATCCGCTTATCAAGTTCCTCGGCAAGAATCGTTGGTCTAGTCATAGTAAGTTTTTTTTTAGATTTTTTTTTTGGCGAAATGGAGAATGAATGATTTAACAATTCAAAGTCGATAATACTCCCCATAAACATCCAATGGATCCCCACGATAAACCACCAAGTTGGATTAGTCATAATAATTTTACTACTACAACAACTAAAAATCCTATTAAACCTGATGAAGTATTCTCTCGTTCTGACCTTCCAAAAAGATATCAATATCCAACACTTTCACCACAGGAGATTGAAACTGTTGATGAAGGTGGTGCTGGTTGGCTTATTTAGTTTTTTAAATAAATAATTAAATAAATAATAATATATTTTGCATTAAATAGACATCAATAAAGCTATTACAAATTTTTTTTTTTTTTTCTTTCTTCAATTCTATAGTCACGTAATGATGATGATATTATTTTTTTTTATTTATTTATTACAATTACATGGTTTCTTTGCTTTTCTTTTCTTTTCTTTTCTTTCAAAAGAGACTATTTAATAGTAAAATTATCTTGAACAAAACTGACTTGCTTTTCAAATTCTAATTCTTGATCAGCATTTTCACTACCATCAACACCATTAATTTGGGTAATTTCAATTCCACATAATGAACTAGTTTCACCACCTGGTTTAAAATGAACATTCATTGGGAAAAAATCTTCTTGACTTTCTGCTTGTGCAGTTAATTCAAATGATCCAGAACTTGTTTCACTTGATGGTATAATCTCTGGAATAGTCCATACAATAAATGAATTATTTTCAATTAAATCATAAAATGAATCTGATTTAACACTAAATTCATTCGATGGTAATGGAATTGTTAATCTTACATCACTTAATGTAATTTCGCTATTACTTAATTCATATTCAATTGTAACATCAAAATTTCCATCACCTGATTGTGTTAACCATACCGTAAATAATAATGGTACATATTTTGTTGCATTCTCATCTTTTCCTGAAAATCTCCATTTAAGTACTCCAACTGGTTGATTATTAGATGGGAATGGTCGACTTGTATCCTTTAATCTAATTAATTTCTTTGAATTAAATGTCCCCTTATCAATATTTGGATGTGTTTTAAATTGAATATTCTTTGTATCTGCTGTAACTGCAATTTGAATCTTTGCTAATGATGGATTTGCAACTCTTAATTGTAAATCTCCTTTAATTTCCAAGTCTTCAATTGTACCTTCACGACCTAATTCTCCTGATACAGTTTCAACAAGCGTTACCAAAATACCATCATTATCACTCAATTGTTGTGAAGGTGCAGGTGATGCAAATTCACGAGGTGATACTTCAGAGATTAGTGGTGCAGATTCTTCAATTCCAGCTTCAGATCTTACACTTTCATAAATATCACTTGATTTCGTCTTTTTACCAAGTTGCATTCCCTTTCCACGTTTTGGTGCATTATATTTATTAACTTGTTCTTGCTGCTGCTGATAAATTGAAGACTCATTCACAACTGGTGCTGGTGCATAAGATTGAGAACTTGTACGAAATCCACCTGATGTTGCAGATGGATTATTTATATTTCTCCTTTGTGCTTCACGCCTTTGAATATCAAGTTGTTTTGCACGACGTTTAAGCTCTTCTTTTGCTTCCATCTCTTTATTCCTTGCAATAATATCTTGAATCTTCTCTTCATGTGATTCCATTTCAAGATATGTTCGAACTTGTGAAAAGCTAACATTCTCGCGATATCCTAGTGCAATCACTTCATCAAATGCATTTAAAAGTTCAAAAGCATTCTCAACAATACTATGCTCATTTACAATCCTCAATAACCCTGTAACAATTTGTACAAGTAATTGAACTGTCTTTATATCCTGAAGTATATTTGATCTCCTATTGGTAATAATCAAGATATACAATTCGTCCAATGGCTGATAAATATAACGAACATTCTCATCTTCTGCAATTGTATGTTCAGTACCTGGTTGCTTTGTAAGGCTCGGAAATGCCATCAATAGTGTTTCAATCCTTGCTTTACTCATATCGCAAAACTGCCTTGACAAAACTGCTTTCCCTCCACGGGTGCATATCGACGCAGCAAGTACAACCTGCATATATTGAGTTAGTTAATGATACTGATAGACGCGAGCAGACGGTCATACTTACCATATTAATAGTTGTTGTTGATTGAAAGAAAGAAAGAACAGAGTTGGTGATCCGAATAAAGGAGTTTAGGGGGGTTTAGTTTTGTGGTGTCTGGTAGTTGTAACTTATGTTGGTTGTGCAACTTAGACGAGTTCTAACTTAAAAAACATCCTGTAAGTTAGCCCTCCCAAATCAATCTTCACCACCATCCATTATCTATTTCTAGCACAATCAACTAACAAAACTAACAAATAATACCAAAATCGCAGTTTGCTGTTTCTCGTTCTCGTTGTCTTGAATTACTATCTGATACCCCTTTTGATTTCTATTTGTGTTGTACTAACTAAAACTAAGCCATCGATGAGCGTATCAACAGGAGTCAAACTCCAAGCCAGCGATATTGGCAGTCCTTTCGACGTTGCGATGAATGATATCGAAGAGGCTCGACAACAACAACAACAACAGCAGCAAGCAGGATTGGATGACGAAATGACTGATCAAGCTGAAGTCGAGGTCAGATCTGATATGGAAATGGTCAATACCCCTGAATCCGTTTCTGTTAAGAATTCCGATATCAAGAAACAAGGTAATGATGACGATGATGATGAGCAACAACAGAATAATCTTGAATATAGGAATTTCCCAGTTGTGTTGCAAACAGACAGTGCGAGTTTTCTACTTTACTCGAGATTGAATGAGAATGAAGAAGAAGAAAAAGAAGAAGAAGAAGAAGAAGATCCACCAATTTTAAATGATTTTTCATTTGTAACGGGACCATTAGAAGGACTATTTCAAGCATTAAGATTATCATTTCAAGATAATTTTATATCAGATGATGAATTACGGTTTGAAATTCCTTCATTAGGTCTTGTTATTGGTGAAGATGACGTTTATTCAAGGGAAGTTAGCCTTTATGATATTATTGAACTTTATGGTATGATTAATGATAATACACCTAGTGATGATAAATCAATGGTCCTAACTGTTGAACTTTATGCACAAACGAGATTTATTTCAAGATTTAATTCAATTTCAACAATGATTAAAGAGGGTAAAGGAATGTCTGCTGTGCGTGAGTTTCTTGAACAAGAGGATGGATCTTCTTCGAGTTCTTCATCATCACCGCATGACAATGTAGACGTAACTAGTCATGGGGAATCCCCTGAGAAGGCAGTTCTTGATACCACTAAGTTTGACCAAGAGGAAGAGGTACCAGCAGATAGTCATGAGCCAGTTCTTGATACCACTAAGCCAGAAGAAGAGGCAGAAGAAGATTTGAGTAATATTAACCAGGGGTTGCCGCCTGCTGCTGATCAAGCGATTAGCCCCGTTGCAGTAGTTGTTAGTGAAGAAGAAAAAGTGAAAGTTCCACCGCCTGGATCGCCACTTTCAGATGGAGAACTTTCACTGTTATCTACACCTCGTCAGGAACCAATTGCGATCCCCGCCGAGGAAGGGTTAGTTGTTGTTGCTGATGAGGAGGAGGAGGAGGACAAGACAAAAAATACGATAACGAAGCGTAGTCTTGAAGAAGGTGATGACCAAGACAAATCGGAGGCAAATGAAGAAAATTCCGGTATGTGAAAAGTTTTGAGTTTTTTTTTATGTATTGTGTTGTGGATATTTTAGTACGTGACTTAAACTAACTATCTGTATAAAGATGCCAAACGGCGGCGATCCGACTCGGATGCTCATGACAATGAATAAAATAAAATATATATATCTTTCTTTCCTCCCTTTTCTCTTTTTTTTTTTTGTGTAAATTAGTTATTGTTGCCCATATATATATTTATATAATTCCATGTACCAAAAGCCGCACCGAATGTCATCTCATCTCATCTCATCCAAATGGTAAATCGACAAGAGATTACACTTGTAAAAAGTTATAATGAACCATGTTATATAACATTTATTACATCATATAAAGGGATTGGATCAATTGATGATAATAATAATAATAATTCAAAACGTGGTGGTCGTGTAATAAGTTTAGGTAATATTGAAATATATAAAGTGAATGGACAAGATAATGTTGTTTATATAAGGTGTGGTAAATTTACATTACCATTAATGAGTAAGACTGAGTGTTTAAGGATTGAATCAAGATTATTTTTATTACCTGCTCCATTATTAAATGCAGCATATATAATTGATCTATGCCAGTGAGTTTATTGAAATATATATATATTTTTTTTTTAAAAAATTACTCCAACTAATTTCTTTTTCAAACAGATCAGATATAAATGTCGATATGTTTACAGCGATTCTTAGTTCGACGTGTAATTATACTAGTCGGTATAAGGGTGATGATAGTGGTGGTATTGTATGGGTGAATGAAGAATTATCCGGTTATGAAAAGGTGCCATTACCACCTGAAAAATCTCAATTATACCATTCTAAAGTACGCGTTTATCAACGGCAAGGGGAGGATGATGAGCAAGTTCAAAATCCTGCACTTGGTTCGCAGAGTGAATTTCAAAGACTCCATCGTCGAATTACGAGCGCCGCAGATACACGAAAATCAATTGAAACGACGCGATTCTTTCATGCTGCTCCAAGGAGGACTAAATCGGCTAGTCACTACATTACAAGTAATATGGAAAAGAATCAACTGATGCCGATATATACCCCACATATTCTAAGTCCAGCATTCTCAGATTGCTCAAGTTTAGACGAAGTGTTACACGAGTTTGATACACCACCAGTAGTACCAGCACCATTACAGGGTCTTGGAGTTGATTTGAATGAGCAATATTATAATATTGGAAAACCTCAAGATCAAAATGAAGGGATATTACCAAAAATTATGGGAATATTTGAAAAAATAACAACAACGACAATAAACTGGAAAAGACAAGAACCAATAATAAGTACATATCGAGAGAATATTCAACCACTTGGAGCAATTCAAATTGGTCGTCGTTATATGATGGATCGGAGTGAATCACGGATATAACGATATAAGGATATTTATTTTATTTATTTTGGGAGATAATAAAGGGATGGGGGGGGAGGTCCCTTCGCAACACGACTTTTTCTTTTTGGGCGCGAAATTTATAACAACCACACCAAGGCTTGGTCAATACGATAGGGTGATATATATATATTTTTTTCTTTTTTTTTGGTGCGAAAATGGTTGAAGATAAATATATTGGATTAGGACTTGCAATATCTAGCAGTTTTGCTATTGGTACTAGTTTTATTATTACAAAGAAGGGACTTATTGATGCAAGTAGGAGACAAGAGAATAATAATGGTGGAGAAAGTACAGGAGATAATTATAGTTATTTAAAGAATCCAATATGGTGGATGGGTATGATTACAATGGTTATTGGAGAAGTTGCAAATTTTGCGGCATATACATTTGCGCCAGCAATATTAGTAACTCCATTAGGAGCATTAAGTGTATTAATTGGAGCAGTACTTGCAGCGATATTTTTAAAAGAACAACTTGGAGTACTTGGTAGGATGGGATGTGCAATATGTTTAATTGGATCAGTAATTATAATATTACATGCACCACCAGATAAAGAGATTGAAACAGTTGATGAAATATTAGAATATGCAATGAAGCCAGGATTTTTAATTTATTGTGTAATTGTATTTATATTTGCAACAATAATGATATATAAAGTATCAAAAAGATATGGGAAAAAGAATCCAATGGTTTATGTTTCAATATGTTCAACAGTTGGATCAGTTTCAGTTATGGCAATTAAAGCATTTGGAATTGCATTAAAATTAACATTTTCTGGTAATAATCAATTAACCCATATATCAACATGGATATTTGCAATTATTGTTGGATTTTGTATAATGATTCAAATGAATTATTTTAATAAAGCTCTAGATCAATTTGATACCTCAATTGTTAATCCATTATATTATGTTACATTTACCACATCAACATTAATTGCATCATTTATATTATTTCATGGATTTAATACATCTGATAGTCAAAATGCTATATCATTAATTTGTGGATTTTTAATTATATTTTCTGGAGTTTATTTATTAAATTTATCAAGAATTGATGGTCAAAATGGTAATTCATTATTTGTAATTGGAAATAAATCTTCATCACTTGATGGAATTCCAATGGATAATGGGGTTGCATCTTTTGAAACGAGAAGGAGAAGTATACATCAGCATAGTAGGATTGCAAGTTTACGTGGTGGTGGTGATACAGATTTTTTAATGCATCATCATCAACAACAGCAAGATAGTGTTGGATTATCAAGATTAACATCACCAACAACAACAACAGCTTTAACTGATTAAAATTCAACATTTACAACATCACCAATATCATCGAGCTTGTATGAATTAAATCTTATACCATTAATTGATTCAGTTGATAGACAAGCTAAGTTTGGAATATATTTTGTTTGCTGTGGTTGGGGGGGTGATGAAATTGATTGAGCAACAGTTGAAAATTGGATTGTCGGGTGGTCACCAGGTGGTGGGGGTGGTGTAGTGTTTTGGTGTTGATTATTATAGTAAAATTCAATACATGAATGGGTCAAATCCTCATCATAATGGAGAGAATCAGGATCAATAGCTAGTAAAGCACTTCTATGACCGAATTGACCACCACCAGCAATAATTTTAAACCTCCTTTTATGATTATTATTATGATGAATATAAGCGTAAATAGAATGTTGTGATGTCATTAATTGATTTGAATTTAACAAGAATGAAGATGCAGGTTTATTGTTTATTGATTTTATAAGGTTTCCCTTTGAAGAAGTTATTTTTAACGGTGGTAATGGTGATTGTAGTTTGACAAGATGATGATTAAATTTTGACACGACCCCATTTAATCTAGTCATATCAATATGAATTGATTTGAAATTTGTCATCATTAATTCACCATTAATAATTGCAGTTACATTATAATTTGATTGAAAAAGTGTATTTGAAAGTGGTATTGCAATTTTATCTTTTGGTGTAAAATTAAAGTAGATGAGTTTTTCATCAATTTCCCATTTATTATTATTGTTATTGTTATCTTGTTGTTGTTGTTGCTCATAATTATTTTCTTTTTTAAATATTGACAATTTTATTTTTTCTTCATCTTCTTCTTTACTTTTCGTTGTAAATATCCTTGATATTCCTCTTGAATAATAATTTCCAATAACATCAATAACAAATCCATTAATTTTCTTTTCCTTATTATCGTTACAAATTTTAATTAAATCATTTGCATAATCTGGGGTTGTAAATATAATCATATTATTCTTACTTGATCCTTCAAATACTGCTTGGTGAAATTTATCATTACTTGATAATATCCTTGTATCACATTTTATACTATATCGTCTTATAAGACCTAGACCTGCTAGACTTGGTGATTTTGCAAACATTAGTGTTGTAGTGGAGAGGAAGGGGGGCGAAATGACAAAAACACGTCAAAACATTAAAAAAAAAAAGAATTAGGGGTGGCCGAAAGAAAGCATTTATTTATTTTCGTCTTCTCATACATCAATTCTCCTTCATATTACAAGACTAATAATAATAATAATAAATTTGCTAATCTACTTGAGCTTCTTCTTTGGACGAAGCTGATTACTGTGACCACATTTTCTCTTTCGACAATTTGTTGCACGTGGTGGTAATCTTGCATAACAAACACGGCAAATGGATTTTTCACAATTATACTTTGATGCTAATGCCTTTAATGATGGTTCAATAATACCACCACGTAATCTTAGTACTAAATGTAATGTTGATTCCTTTTGAATATTATAATCACTTAATGTCCTTCCATCTTCCAATTGTTTTCCTGCAAATATAAGTCGTTGTTGATCAGGTGGAATTCCTTCCTTGTCTTGAATTTTACTCTTTACATTCTCAATCGAATCGCTAGACTCCACCTCAAGGGTGATGGTCTTGCCAGTCAAGGTCTTTACAAAGCTGATTCATAGTATTATCGTTAGTATATTATAATCATAATAGTATAAATCAATCCAAGCCTGCGCTCGAGATCTCTCTCATTCTTACATTTGCATCTCTGGTGGTGGTTGTTGGTTGTTGCAAGTGGAGGTGGAGATGACGGTTGCGTCGGATTATTCATGGTTGTTTCAAACACAGCAGTCACACAAACAAAACCTAGGGTTTAGGGTTTTCCACTCAATTTTGTTTAACTCCCGTTGCCTTGACAACATCAACAAATTGCATTCTTCTTTTTGCACTCAATTTCAACTTGTCTAATGCATTTCTTTAAATCAGATACTGAAACGGTAGAAATCTTTGATACTGATTTAATTAATCCTTGTAATCTTGTTGGTAATTGTGCAAATGGTTTGTAAATGTCTAATTGTTTTGATTTATTGATTATAATATCATTATTCAATATATCTTTCCATTTATTCCTTGTAGTAGTAGTAGTAGTACCAGAACTAGTATTAGTAGATTCAAGTGGAAACATACTCAATAAACGTCTCTTGGACATTGACTCATCTGCTGTTGTTGTTGTCCATGTCTCTTGAAACCAATCCATATATAAATCAATCTCATCGTTACTCCATTCAATCACTTCTTTATTCAAAAGTTCATCAGGTGTAGATTCTTGCTCTTGCTCTTGTGGTAATGCAGTTTCATCAATGTAAAGGGTTGTAACAATTACTAATACTGCCATTAATTGAACTTCTGGCCAATACTTTGGGGCAATCTTTCTCTTGCTCATTGATCCTCCACATGTATAATCAATATTCAATACAGTTGATAATTTCAGTACTGCTGGATATACCTGTAATGGTAGTGAAAGTAGTGCAATTTGTCTTAGTAATAATGTACTAGGTAATAACTTATAATTCAATGAAAGCATATCACATAATTTTTGAACAGCTGCATGAATTGCGCTTTGAATTGGTAAAGACCTAGGTTGCATCATTACACAATACTCATGCATTAAATGAAGTCTCATTTCATTTGGTATATACTTTAATCCATTCATATATGGCATCTTATAATTTTCAATCCATAATTGCATATCGGATATGTATATTGGTATATTTAATTGTCTGCATCCAATATAACATAATCCGATAAGGAATATTATTGGAACTTTTTTATATATTACCGTTTTCCTTGCTTGTTTTCGTCGTCTTTCTGTCAATGTTTTAGTTATGCTGTCTTGATGGACATCCTCTTCCTCCCTGTAGCTTGAAGCTTCATCTGAAAAGTACTCGTCATCATCACTCAACGAGTCAATAGGGGTATCCTCCTGCTCCCCCTCCTCTTCATCGTCATGACTATTCCCAAGAAAATGAAGACCAATCTTTGATGATTCAATGTATCTAATCCACAGTTTCTTCACCCTTGATTCAAGCTCTCTTGGACATTTCTGTACATTAATGAGGTATTCAACTTGGTGTCTCAACAAGATCTGTATCCCTTGAAGGTATAATGTATACCCTCTATGGCCCATATACTTGTGTTCATTTCTGACGGTGGTGGTTGTTGTTGTTATACCCTTTCTATCTTGATCTCTTCTCTGCCGTGTAATATTCCTCCCTGCATAGGCATAATCATCCTCATCTTGTCCAATCTCGATGAATCCTTCCTTTAAATGACCATTACTGCAGTACCATTGACCGTCGACAATGTGGTATTTCCTGCTTGTGCAGTTGTCTGTTCCACATACGTCGCCCCTTGTTGGCATGGGGGTGGTTGTGGGAGACGATGATGATGATGAGGATTATTACGCTAGTGAACTTTTTTTTTTTTTTTTCTTTTGTGTACAAGTAAGATAAAAGAGATATATATATATATATAATAATAAGAATTAAACCTATATTTCAAATGTCGTTTCCTTTTTCTTTCTTTTATTTATTTATTTTTTTACGACTTTGGAGCCTCCTTAAAGGAAATAGCAGCTTCATCGCCCATTGCAGTCAATACAGTAACAATGAGATCCTTTCCATTGTCAAATTCTTCTTGAATTTTATCTCCCAAATCACCTTCAGGAAGTTTGACATCATCCTTTGTTGAACCATCAGGGAGCATTAAATTGAGGAATCCATCATCAATATTAATGAGTTGAAACTCATTACGACCAACATTAGGTACATCCATATTGTGAGTAGATGGAGAAAGATCTTCCAACTTCTTGTTGGTAAAGATATCAATCCCAACAAGATGTACTTTGGCATGTCCGTGCTTTCCCGTCTTTGAGGTAGACATTTCAACAATTTTGCAGGGGCGTCCCTTGATAACGACATGGCCGTTCTTACGGAGAGCTGAACATTGCAGAGGATAGGTTGCTGAAGCTCCAGCAGAGACTGAGTCAAAAACGTGGCCCTATTAGTTGAAGAGTTAGTTAAGGAGTATATAATGATATATAATGATATTATAACTCACCTCGTCGTCAGACATTGCTAGTGAATCTCACTTAAAATGACTTTAAAAAAAATAAAAGATATATAACGATGTCTTCTCTAGTACCAGCGGAGAAGAACGAAATATAAATATAAAAAAAAAAAAAAGGAAAAGGAAATAAACCAGTTAAATAGGATTCCCTTTGGCAGAAGAAGATGTAAAAAAAGGGGAAAAAATAAGAAATAAAAAAAAAAAATTTCGAAGGAGCAAGAGGAGGGGAGTGCACAAATGAGTCTGGGATATTAATTACGCTGGGAGAATTGTCAACCCTAAAAAAAAAGCCTCACTTAGTCATCTCTGACTCAGTGCGGCTGATATTTTCAACACTTTGACGATTAACTGCCCTCCGCCAGTTTCTTTGACTATGCCAGCGAATGGCCGGCGTGATAGCTTATCGACTAGATCTATAGGGAAATTACCCTCAGGTAGTAGCGGTGGTGGTGGTGGTAGTCGTCGTCGTCAGCAACAGGATCCGTTGGTTGTGTTGCAGGACATTCTCGATTATCATTCATGGGGGAATTCAGTGCCAGCAGTGGTATATGATGATGATAAAGAAGGACCAGAGTTGGGGAGGTGTATTGCGGAAGCAGCGTTATTGCAGGATATGGATATCGCTCGAGATGAAGTGCATTTGATTGGTCTGGAGGATGAACAAGTTAAAGGATTTGAAACGCTTCATGACAAAGTATCCCAGAGTGATGAGTTACTCAAGCAGGTCGAGGAATACATGGTCAGATTCCGTGATGATCTAAGTGCAGTATCTGCAGATATTGAGACTTTACAGGAGAAATCTCAGGAGATTCATGGCCAAATTGAAAATAGGAAAGCACTTGATGCCCATCTTTCCAAGGCAGTATCTGAATTGGTTGTACCACCAGACTATGTAGGGATTATCGCAAAGGATAGCATATCTGTTGAATGGGTGAATACTCTGGACTCTGTTTTGGAAATGAGAAAGAGAATTAACCAGTATATTGAATCACATGATGGTACTGCTCCTCCACAAGCGGCGATGGAATCAAAAGATTTGATTGACTTATTAATTGCAAAAGCAGTTGAAAAATCAAGGGATTTCCTTATATCGAGAATAAAGAGTTTAAGGAGGGTTGGTGTAAATGCACAAAATATTCAACAACAGCAATTTATAAAGTACAAGAGAATATATGAATTCCTAAATAATCAATACCCACAATTAAGTAAAGAGATTGGGATTGCATATGTTAATACAATGAAATGGTATTATGCATCACATTTCAATCGATATGCAAAAGCACTTAGTCGAATGAGAATTGTTAAAATAACTGATACAAATTTATTATTAGGGGCTAATGGTGGTCCAAATAGGAGTCAATTTTTACATTCACAAGGTATTCAAGATCCATTAATTTTAGGTACCCGTGGAGAAATATTAGATTCAACCAATCACTCAGTTATAAAGGCAGATCAACAAGAGAAAAATAATATAAACTATTGGATGGAGACACCATTTCGTTCATTTAATCTTGCATTAATGGAAAATGCTGCAGCAGAGTATCAATTTATTATACAATTTTTCTCATTTGAATCACCAGAGCATCAAGCAAATGTATTCAATTTAATATTTAAAAAGACATTTGATTTAGGTATTGCATACAGTAAATCATTATTTATTGATTCATTTGATGCAATCGGGATATTATTATGTATTAGATTATGTCAAAATCTACAATTTCAACTTCAAAGGCGTTGTATACCTGTAATGGAAAATTATCTTACATTACAAACTTTATCATTATGGCCAAGATTTCAACTTGTTATGGATGCACATTGTCAAAGTATTAATAGATTATCAAGTCGGTCAAGTTTATTTACTACAACAACAACAACTGCTGTTGGAATTGCACCACATCCAATAACACAATCTTTTGCAAGCTTTATATATGGTTTATTAATTTTAAGCCCTGAAGATATTGAAAGTGAACCAGTTTCAATAAGTCTTGTAAGATTAAGAAATGATTTTCAAGCTTTCCTTTCAAAATTTTGTAAAAATTTACAATCACAAAATCAAATGGAAAAATTCTTATATAATAATTACTTATTAATATCAACTATTATTGGTGATATACCTGGGAAGTTAGCAAATCAAGAGCAACAACATTTCAAGACACTTGTTGATGCATACAGTGGTAAATAGATAGATAAATAAATAAATAAATAAATTAATAATAACAATACTAATAATATTTCCTATTACAAAAGGGATACACGGTAAATAGAAATTAAAATTCCTACAATTCCAGCAATTAATGGTGTATCTTGAAGTGCTTGCTTAATTTCAACAAGGCTATCTTGTGGTTCTTGTATCAAAATATCACCTAATCCTTGATCAATTTTATTTATTGATTTTGGTAAAATAAAGTATGCAAGGAATAATTTTACAATTGAAAATACAAATGGATCAATTGTTAAATGATTTGGTTTCCTTTTCGCAATTAGTGTAAAATTAATAAAGTATCCAAAAATTAATGGAGTAATAATTGATAATAAACTCCATGTCAAAAATGGTTTCCAAAAATAATAAATAAAATGATAATCAATATAATGATATTGTATAATCCTTTGTGATGATAATAATGATAATTTTGCAATTCCAATTCTCATATATGGTTTTATTATATCATGTGTAAGATATACAAATTCATATAATGCTTCAGTTACAAAACAAAATGTTAATGTACTCAATTTTGAACGTACAATATGAATTCCGTCAATAATGAGGTCAAGAATATCAAGGAATAGGTCATTAATAAAGTCAATTGCATCACGAACTGTCGTTGCAAGTGTAACCTTCTCTTCTTCCTCTTTCTCTTCTTCTTCTTCTCCACCTTCTTCTTCGCCGTTACTATCAGATAGAGAAGATTCAACGCGGGATATTTGTGGAGAGTGCTTAACAGGGGTTTCAAACTCTTCATTGTTTCTAATAAAAAAAACCAAAGGTCAGTAATTTTTTCTAACTAGACGCGTCAAACCACCCCGCAAGACATACAAATGTTGCTGTTTCCTTGCAGACTGCGCAACACGACGCGTACTACCAGCACCACTAGGACTATCTAATAAACCCTTTGAATATAAATGACTATACTGTGGATCATCATGTAATTTATCTTGATTTAATGATAAATATTGAGAGATTCTCGCTTCCAATTCTGATTTCAGTCCATCTCGGCTGATGTTGTAGCTACTGTTAGCTATATCCTTTAAAATATACACATTCACATTCCATACTCACTCAATATTAAGGCTCTTTGCTAATTCCACGAGATCTTTCTTTCGCATACTCTGCAGAGATGCCGCCATTGTTACCGGGGTAGGGAGTCGGGGGGAGGGAAAAGAGAAAAGTAAACAAACAATGCGATGAGATGAGATGAGCTTGGGAGAAATCAGCCGCATGCCCACAGTTACAATACATCCCAGTGTAATAAGCAGCACTAAGAAAACCTCGAAAAAAAAGAAAGAAAAATCACAACTCCAAATTTCTCACCTTGTTCACCTTTAAAAACTTCACGAAATTTAACTCGGATTTAAAGGAATTCTGGCGGGTTTGAAGAGGGTAAATAGAAAAGAGCCAGATGGTGAAGAGGAGACGAGTTCAATGATTAGTGACGATGGTTGGTGGGCAAATAGTCAATCACCAACAATAGTTGAATCTCGTCAACAAGAAGATTTAACGAATAAATCGAGATTACTATTTGTAACACTTTCAGGTGGATTAGGTGGAGCAGTTGGTGATACAGTTATGCATTCACTTGATACAGTTAAAACTAGACAACAAGCAGCACCATATGAATATCAATATCGTACAATGATTCGTGCATTTTGTACAATTGGTAAATATGAAGGGATTACAAGAGGGTTATATAGTGGATATGGAGCAGCATTACTGGGTAGTTTCCCTACAACAAGTGCATTTTTTTTCGTTTATGAATCAAGTAAACGGTATATGAAGAGCAAACTTGGTATACCAGATACATTAACTCATTTAACGTGTGGATTTCTTGGTGATTTTGCATGTTCGTTTATATACGTACCATCTGAAGTATTAAAGACAAGATTACAATTACAAGGAAGGTATAATAATCCATATTTTAATAGTGGATATAATTATAATGGATTAATTGATGCAGTTCGAAAAATAATAAAGTTGGAAGGATATAAAGCATTATTCTTTGGATATAAAGCGACATTAATGAGGGATTTACCATTTTCAGCTTTTCAATTTGCTTTTTATGAGAAATTTCATGAAATTGCTCAATTATATGTTGGTTTAGAGAATAATATGGGATTATTATTAGAATTATCAACTGGTGCAAGTGCTGGTGGATTAGCTGGTATAATTACAACTCCATTGGATGTTGTAAAGACTCGTACACAGACTCAAATTACGACCACAACTTCTTCACCAAAAATTGGTTCAAGATCTGTATTTAATTCACTTGGTTTACTTTATAAACAGCAAGGTATAAGTGGATTATTCTCTGGTGTTGGACCTAGATTCGTTTGGACAAGTATTCAAAGTAGTATCATGTTGGTACTTTATCAGTATATATTAAAGGAATTTAATCATGTATTTCCTAGTTATGATTTAGAGCCCTAGAAAGGGTGTTTATATAGAAGGACTGTATATGTGTGTGTCTCTCTTGTCTTGTCTCAATTGTATATAGAAGAGAACGGGAAAAAAAAAGAAAAAGCACATACAGAAAAGAAAGAAAATTATAGACTTGACAATAAAAAAAAAAAAAAAAACTAATTCTTTTGTGAATCTTCCTTGAGTGAAACAATTCTATTGAGAACCAATTGATCACCTCTTGTATCAGAATCTAAACAAAAATATCCAACACGTAATGCTTGAAAACGAACAGATTCTGCACCACGTTTTGGTTCATTAAATCCATTAAATCCATGATTTTCTTTATTTATTGATACTTCTGTTGATCTTGCACCGGATAATTCCTTTTCAACAATATCATTAATAAAATTTTCCTCAATTACTGCATTCTTAAAGATCTCAATGCTATTTGGATTAATATCTGATAAAAATCCATCTTCATGTCCACTTGGATTATCAGATTTAAATAATCTATTAAATATATTCACTTTAGATAATTTAATATTTGCTTTTGCATTAATCCAGTGAATATATGTCTTTGGTTTTGCTGATTCATCCTTTTGATAATGTGCATGAATAACATCAACAAGACCAGTATTTGGATCTTTATGAAAACTAGTCACTTTAATTGGCCATGGTACTTTAAATAATCCAACTGATTTACCTGGTGCAAGCCTAAAGTAATCTGGTGAATCAACTTCACGAAAATCTGATCGATCAATATATATCTTATTTGAAAATGATAATTTTCTTGATCCCAACTCTTTATTACCCTTTTTATATTCACATTCAAATGAATCAGTAAATTCATTACTTAAATTATCCAAAATTAATAAAATTGGATCAATTACAAGCATTATTCTTGCAACTTGATTCTCAAGATATTTTCTAATACTTTGTTCAAATCTTGAAACTTGAATTAATGAATTTGTTGTTGTAACACCTAATTCACCAACAAATGAAAGTACTGCTCCAGGTGGTATACCACGCCTTCTAATTGCAACAAGTGTAAATAATCTTGGATCATCCCATCCATTCACATATCCATCATTAACAAGTTGTGCAATCTTTCTCTTACTCATTATTGTACCTGTTAGATTGAGTCTTCCATATTCTCTTTGCGCTGGTTTATATACTTCAAGTGCATCACATAACCATTCATATGATTGTCTACTCAAGAAGAACTCAAGTGTACATAATGAATGTGTAATATTCTCAATTGAATCACATAAACAATGTGTAAAATCATATGTTGGATATATCTTCCATTTATCACCTGTTCTAAAATGTGGCTTCTTAATTACACGATATGCAATCAAATCCCACATTTGTGGATTTGCATCATTTAAATCTTGCTTCATTCGAAGTACTGCTTGTCCTGGCTCATATTTCCCATCACGCATCTCACGAAATGCTTCAAGTGATTCATTTATTGGCCTATTCCTATGTGGACATGGTACTCTTAATTCACTCTTTTTACCACCACGATATTTTAATATTTCCTCCCCTGTACAATGACAAACATATCCCATATCACGCTTAATCAGTTGTTCAGCAAGTTGATATAATTTATCAAAATTATCACTTGAATATGTAATTGAATGTGGTTTAAATCCAAGCCATTGAATAATATCAAGAATTGATTCAAAATATTCTTCTTCTTCTGCTTCAGGATTTGTATCATCATAACGTAAATTACAATATCCATTAAAAAATGCCGCATATCCAAAATTAACAATAATTGCACGACTATGCCCAATATGTAAATATCCATTAGGTTCAGGTGGGAATCGTGTAATTACTTTACCACCTGTAGCTTTAAGGTGCTGCTCCATTAATTCTTTATTTATTTGTGGATTCTCTCCTGCCTTGTGTAATTCACTCAACCATCCTTCAGTAAATAGTGATGTATACTGCTTAATCGGATCAAATGTAGTCTCCTTTTCATTAGTCGCCTCTTTCTTATCCTTCTTCCCCTTCTTTTTAACAACAACATCACGTTCATCCTTTGGTCCTAATAGTTCAACCATTTCAGTATCAATAATCCCTTTAATATCCATTGCTGACGCCCATTTAAGCTCTGGTATTTGTTTAACCTCTTTGGTGACAGTTCCAAGAATTCTATACCTTTCCTCTTGAATTCTATCTCGATTCATATGAAAATATTCCCCAATTGTCTTTACAACTTGTTCAAATGGTACACTTTTGCCAACACCTGCTTCCTCGTTAAGGTGCTCTTCAATAGCATCCTCACCAGCTGCTTGAATGTAACTCCATCCAGCATCCAGCTGAAGATTCGTCTTGATACGACCATCCAAGATTGCATTTGTCAAAAGCCTTCTCTTTGCTGGAATTGTACCAGATTTTGAAAGGTTGGCCAACTGTTGCAAAAGCCCCGTCTGTGTCTTATCTAGTGAGTTATCAACCTTGACATCATTATCCAAAATATCATTCAATGCTAATCTCGTCTTTTTATTATGACTAATCTCTTCAATCTTGCCAGGTGCAAATCCTAGCTTAGACAGTCTCGATATCAGATCATGTTGTTCAGTAGCCATTGTTTCCGCAAAGTTATGGTTGGTGGTTAGTGAAGTTGGGATAACTTTTTTTTTATTTATTTATCTTTTACTGTCCCCCCGGGAAAGCATCGAAAAAAATGAATAATAAAATCTATAAAATACAAATAAAATTTTTTTTTTCCTTCAAAACATGAAATCAACTACTTGGAATACGCCTGTCCATGCAAATATATACAGAAGTTTTGGCGAAAAGACTGTCCATATAAATAAATGTGAACGTAGTAGATAACAAGCCGATACAACAGCTAATGTAGATATCGAATAATATATTGAAGACAATTTATTATTGCTGGAATCTCTAGCACATATCCAGTATAGTGGCCCAATGAAATTACTGATAAATAAAAGGATCCCAACAAGTGGAGCATTATATTTTTTAATGCCATTATAACTATTGGATAAATCAAGTGATGACAGAGAATTGGAGTTTCCCATTGCAAAGAAACTTGCTTGACATAGAAGAAAGTATGTAACTTGTTGTTGCTGTCGATTTGGTATTAAATATTGAATAAGACTAAATATCATAATCAATGGCATATTTGTCGTCTTTAGCTGATTGAGGAAAAATACCGATACAAGCGAAAGCACAAGCTTTCTCTTAATACGCGAACAAAGTAGCAACATGAAAATTAATCCACCAAAGCTCAGCCTTGCCTGTGTAGCGAGATCTGTATCATGATGATGACGATGATAGTATGCTATCCAATATGGCATTGGATCACCTGCTTCATACCCCATATTAATCTTGAATATGATAGAAGGACCAATCGCAAGCACAGTAGTAACTACTGGTGCAAACCACCACCCACGCCCCAGACTATTAGATATATTGTAGCCTACCCATGCATAAGTTGATATAATCAAGCTCCACAGAACATTCGGATATAGGCTTAGCAGGCTAGCAATATCACCTTCACCTGCATGCTTTTGACCAGTTTGATTCCATCTTCTCAAAATACTGAAAAGTCCCATAATTAAAACCCAATTTATTGATTTCTTTCTGTCTCTTAGACTCTTTATAAATTGATATGTAATCCATCCTGTACAAATCCAATACCAAAAATGATGTTCCTCTTCAACTGTACTGCTACCAAACATTGTAAGGCCATGAATTATAACAATTGTACACAAGGCACCCATATTTATTGACTTTGGTAATGTAATCAACTGTCCAATTGATAATAAAACAGCAATGAAAAGAATTGCGACCCCAAACCTCATCTTTGTAAGGTTATAGCTACTGGAAGTCCGAGAAAGACGTTGCTGAGCATTATTAAGAAATTTGTAACCCAAATCAATCACGTCTTGGCTATCGGTACTTTTCTCATTAGAAAGAATCGCATCAACTATTGAATCATAACCAAATGCCTCTGAAAAGATCGCCGATACCTGTGCGACATTCTCTCTAATATGACGAGCAATAGTGCCAAGATCTTTTGGCCAAATAGCAGTTAAAACTCGCGGAATGACAACTCCCATACTATTTTTAGGTATTGGTAATCCTAAAAGGATTGACAGTGTAGGAACAAGATCAGTTTGATCAACACGTTCTAAATATAACATATCTGGGGAAAGTATTGGCTCAAACTCAGGCTGCTCTAAGGATTTATGAAATTGACCTTTACTTATAAATACAAGAGCAGCAGAAGTTTCACCGGGGGAGGAGCCACCATGGTTGCCAGCTTCATTCATACCATGATCTCCACATACAACCAATAAAGTATTGTCGTCGAGTGAATCAAATAATTTATGAATAATTTGATCCATTTCACGCTGTTTTTCTGGCATAAACTTACTATTAGGCCCACCCTTATGTCCAATATGATCAAGACCTAAATAATGAAGAATAAGAGCATCCCATTCATTCTGATTTTCAAGTTGCTCATCAATATGACGAGTTACATTATTATCAACCTCTGTAAAGTCAGAAACGAAAAAGCTACTTGTACCATCAGACTCGGAAAAGAAATTAGGGAATAACCTGAGCCATGTATCATCTCCAAACATATGAATTGACTTATTATGTTGGACAAGTTGCATTAGCCAACTATCTTTAAATGCCAAACTTGATGCAGAATCTGATTCTGCAACATTAACGAGCGCATCAAGAAAATTAGGTAATGATCCTGTAGTCAGTGCTTTAAGTCGGGGAAGTGTAACAGTTGGTGGAGCTGAGTAGGCAGTGAATCCCAAAGCGTACTTGTCTTTTAGTAGGCTAGGCGTACATGTTTTGTTAGCTCTTGTCGAGAAGAAGCGACATTCCGTGTATATTTACCTCTGGGTAAAGAGCATAGAAGACTGATTTGAAAAGACAAAGTCGCTGGTAAAACTGGGTTAGTTTGAACAAGATAGAGGACGGAGTGGTGGTTGATCAACTTACCTTCTGAGGGCATCGATGACCATGAAGACGACCTTGTCAAAAGGAGGAATAGAGTTATCATCACGAAATAACGAAGAAGAGAATCCAGATAAGGTAGGTTTATATGGAAAGAATCCCGAAGCAAAAATAGCTAGTCCAGCAATCTCGAGGCCGATTATGACGAGTTGCAATGGTCGTAGTAGCATTGGTGTGGAGGTGTAGGCGGGGGGATGATGAAACCAGAAAATAGTCATTTTACTACATCAAAATACAACAAAAACACACATAATTACACATATATACAAATTATATAGGTCTATCACTTGGATAGTCGTTAGAATCTAATCTTGATTTAAACACAGATTCTACATGGTCACAGCAGTCTACAAGGTCATCTAGACCCTTTTCGAGAGCGTCAATAGCAGACACACGGCCTAACAGGTAAAAGGAATTAGAATGGGATCTCTCATAAAGTAATTCAAACTTAAGCCGGGATTCTTACCGTAAGTCTGTATTCGAATGTTCATTCTCGCTTCAGATGGATGGGGAATTGAATATCCACAGAACTCAACTTCTGGGCTGGATACTGGTCAGACAAGAAAAAAAAGAACCAAAGAATCTATGCAAACTCACTTTTTAAGAATGATATACCTTAGAGCATTACCCAAAGTGTGATCTTCATTCTTGATTTGGAAAGATGCTGCTGATCCATCTTCTGATCCACCTGGAAGCTGTAAAAGAAATCGTTAGAAACAAAAGCATAAGTACCATTACATGACATTAACACGTACAATTATAATCTTATCAGGGTCCACAGGTAAAACTCCCTGCTCTTCCTCCTCTTGTTGTTCCATAACGATATCCTCATTTTGGCTCTCTTCCATTGCGATGAGATGAGATGAGATGAGATGGGATTAAAAATAGTTTATTTTAACATTTTTTTTTTCTTCCTCGGTGAATCCTCCCAACTTTGAAGAACACCAAACTTTAAGATATTACGATTTATCCTTATATCCCGTGATGATGGTGCCGTTCATCTTCATTCTGCTCCTATGTTCTGGGTGTCGGGCTCAGGGTGAGGAGTCAACTTCAGTGATCGACCTGCTTTCATCGGATTCTCAGTTCAGCACCTTTCTCCGCCATCTCCAGCGGTCTGGTCTGATACCCGATCTCAACATTGGATCTAATAATACAGTTATTGCGCCTATAAATGATGCATTCCAAAGTGATAATGATGGAGAGTTCCTTATTAAATACCACTTATCTCCTGTTTTGATCGACTCGGAGCATGTCAAAGAATCTCGTCACCTTATATACCCTTCATGGTTGGAGAGTACTCATGGTCAATCTATCCCAATGAGGGTCGACTATACCACTACTCAACACCAACCTCACATTGAAATATTCAACTCAAGAGTGGTTAAACCTGACTGGAAAGCTACAAATGGGATCATCCAGGTCGTCGACTCAATAATAACCCCACCGCCTAGTCCATGTGATTTATTACAATCTTCCTGGGCTCCTTATCGTGACATGTACAACCCTTCAAACTATTCTCATTTTCTCGATATATTACAAGCTCTGTCATTATGCCATGACGATAGCGATTCACTAGTTGGGTCGACATTCTTTCTTCCTACTGATTCAGTCATGTCAACAATCCTTAATGAAATTGAACTGGACTATTTAAAATCTCAGCATGGACAGGCTGACGCTGATTTCTTTATCGGAGCTCACGTTTCTCCTACGCTTACATATCGCCAGGACCTTGCTAACTCGACAAGTAAGTTAATACATACCATGATTGATGGCCGGAGTTTAAATCTTTCAAAGTCTTTACAAGATAGCAGTAGCTATGTGATGGTGGTTAATGATTCAGCTACATGCTTTGAAACTGATCTTATCGCAAATGACGGCGTTGTCCATCTTATAAACTCATCTCTTGTATCTTACAATGAACTGAATTTTACACCTCTGAAATACATCTACGGACTTGGTTGTGATGAATTCGGTCAAGAATTGGAATTCCGGAAAATTGCTTTGAGCCTTGCTAGTGATAGCTCCATTAACCAGACAATCTTCGTTCCCAGTAATGACGGTGACGACGATGATGATGATGACTATTCGATATCATCATCAAAAGCACTTTTAAATACCCTCAAGTACCACTTCGTTGAAGGACAAGTGGATATCTCTAAGCAAAAGCAACTCATGATTAGTAAAGCACAGGGATCACACCTCGCTGCTAGTGGTCAAAGGGTTCAACTTGTAAACAAAGACAACCATTTATGGTTGAATGGAGAAAGTGAAGTCATTGCTGGGCCATTTAGTATTGGCAATACCACGATATATAGAATTTCCCTACCATTGAATTTACCGGGATCTGCCAGATCAACATTAGCTCAAATCAGTCATTCATCTATTTCTTATTGGTACTTGAAGCAATGGACACATTTAATTGGAGAAAAAAGTCATGATGGATTAACTTTTTTCCTCCCTTCAAACAAGGCATGGAAAAGATTGAAAATGGTAAGGGATTTGTTGGAAGATGACACTAAAAGACTTGGACAGGTAATGAAGGGCATGATTCTTAATGAACCTATTTATACCGATAAGTGTAATGGAACATACGAAACTTTAGAGGGTACCAATATGACAGTTCAATGTGATGGACACAAAAAGATGATTCTAGGTACAGGCGAAAGAAGCCTTCCAGTTAACATTGATCGAGGTGATATCCTGTTAAACACTGGTGTTGCTCACTTAATTGATGAAGTACCATTACCAGATGATTTAATAGTAACCCCTCGAGATTTATTGAGATCTGTTCATGCAAAAATATTACCTGATTTATTAGATGCAAGGAATTTATCCTACGTATTGGGTAAAAATGAGAGTTTT
Source organism: Trigonopsis californica (assembly GCA_030574475.1). NCBI lineage: Eukaryota > Fungi > Ascomycota > Trigonopsidomycetes > Trigonopsidales > Trigonopsidaceae > Trigonopsis > Trigonopsis californica. The sequence continues at coordinate 77,770 of JAJMFC010000013.1, forward strand.
TCAATCTTAGCACCGCTTGATCGTTCATTAAGATATGATAATATTACTGAAAATTCGGACTTTATTGATACCATATTGAAATTGCATGTAATAAAAACTAATCCATTTGAGGATTTCCTCAATGGATCAAGTTTTGAAACATTAGCAGGATGGAAAGTAAGTGCATCAGAGGTATCAAACAAGCTATATCAATTACATTTTACGTCCCTTGGCATCACTGTACAATTAAGAGTACTTAATGAAGGTCGAACATCTTCAGGTGGAATGGTATACATTATAGATCGAGAGATCTTTCCAGATTGGCTCATCAAAGATAGTGGATCACATATACGTACATGGATTGCTCTACTTTTAGGTGGTGTCATTGGTATTATCCTATTGGCAATTGCTCTATGTCTAAGTTTATGCGTGACTGTATTTGGCGGTCGCAAAAAACTACAACACCAACAACAACAAGATGATGATGAAACAAGTCCACTTCTTTTACCACCGGGTTCTCAATTACCACCACAATCGAGTACCCATAATTCTGGCAGACTTGCAAGTCAATTGGGTTCCTCTGAGGAGAGAAACTCTGTCAGAAATAATCATCTTAATAATAATAACTACAACACTGCTGGACGGCGGCGATGATAATGAAATATAGTAATAAACCGGGTTTTTAATAGGATTTTTGTTTTGTTTTGTTTTGTTTATATAGTATAAACGGGGGTTTTTTTTTTGAGTCATCGGACTAGTCACGGAATATCCCAAACAATTAGAGTCATCCCATCAACCTAACCACCATCACCAACGCAACCTACCAACCGTCAAGAGATGTCTGAACGCGAGTCCAAAAAGCAGAAAACCACAAAGACAATTGTTGTACTACGTGGAGATCACTGTGGTAGTGAGATTATTGATGAAGCGCTCAAGGTATTGAAAGCGCTTTCAGAGATTCGCCCGGATAAAGTACAGTTTGATTTTCAAGAGCATCTTATTGGTGGAGCAGCAATTGATGCCAAGGGTGAACCATTACCTGATGAGACATTACAAGCAGCTAAGAGTGCAGATGCTGTTTTACTTGGAGCTGTAGGTGGACCCAAATGGGGGACAGGTACTGTTCGACCGGAACAAGGTCTGCTCAAGATCCGAAAGGAGTTGGGATTGTACGCAAATCTTCGACCATGCAGTTTTATTAGTGAATCACTTGCTACATTGAGTCCACTGCGTCAAGAGAATGTCAAGGGTGTTGATTTTAACGTTGTTCGTGAATTAACTGGGGGCATCTATTTTGGTGAACACAAGGAGGATGATGGCAGCGGTGTTGCATCAGATGTCGAGATTTATAGTGTTGGTGAAGTTGAAAGAATTGCACGAGTTGCAGGATTCTTAGCAATTCAACAAGACCCACCACTCAAAGTATTCTCTTTGGATAAGGCAAATGTACTTGCAACATCGCGCCTTTGGAGAAAGACAGTTACAAGGGTCATCAAGGAGGAATTCCCTAAAGTTGAGCTTGAGCATCATTTGATTGACTCTGCTGCAATGACACTCATCAAGAATCCTAAATCACTTAACGGAATTATTGTTACTTCAAATATGTTTGGAGATATCATCTCTGATGAAGCAAGTGTTATCCCTGGATCTCTAGGATTATTACCATCTGCATCATTAGCATCATTACCTGATTCTAATCAAGCATTTGGATTATATGAGCCATGTCATGGATCAGCGCCTGATTTAGAAAAGGGTAAAGTTAATCCAGTTGCGACAATTCTAAGTGCTGCAATGATGTTACGATTAAGTCTTAATCTCAAGGATGAAGCTGACGCTCTTGAAAAGGCTGTAAGAAAGACAATTGATTCAAAATCTATTGGTGGTTATGAAGTACGCACTGGTGATCTTGGTGGATCAAATTCTACATCTGAACTTGGTGATGCTGTCGTAAAGGCACTCAAGGAGGTTCTTGCGTAGAAAGAGAAAGAGAAAAAGATAATACAAAAGTGCTTTACCAAATTCCAAGAAAAGTTTACTGTTGTTGTTTGTTTTGTTTCAAAGTATATATATATATATATATAAAAAAAGCTATATTTACAGTTTATCTAATGACGCTCTCAGACATCATTGCTATGGAAGTAAACGGGACAAAGTCCTCATGTAGTGATTGCCTAGCTGGCGATAAGATTTTTAGTCCACGAAGATGAGTATCTTTACCAGATTGATGATTTGCAAGAATAGTTAAACGAACAAGGAATGTTTTTAATGGATCAATTTGTAATGGGATCCAACCTTGTGGTTGATCAAGTATCATTTCATCAACAATTTCTAAATCATGATATCCAGTACCAGCACTTAATGTAATCTTTTTTGGTGTATATGATTCATCTAAATTGTAATCCATATATACCAATATCATTTCAATATTTACTCGTTTACTAAATAAAACATCAATATAATGTGGTAATGGTCCATCTGATTGCCAGAATCTATCTGCATCTTGTCCATCACGTACACCTTCAACCCCAAGTCCTAGTTTGTATGATGATACACTCCATACAGCTTCGTCTCCTATGTCGACTAGCCCACGTGTAATTTCTTCATCATTATCTTCTTCTTCTTCCTGTTCTTCTTCCTCAATTGCCTCCACAGGTTCGCTCATCTCTTGATCTTCCCCATCTTGCATGTTGGTGGGGGCGCGAGTGTGGGGGGAAATTAATGGTGGTGTACGGGATTTTGTAAACAGACGCGTAAAAAAGTTTAAAAGATGCAAACATTTTAATTTTATTATTTTTCTATATAGCCATTGCTAATACTTGGTCTATGGGCATATTCAATATATCATCATCATCTTGATCTAGATCTAGATCTTGATCTTCATTCTCCTCAAACCCGTCTAAATCAAATACAATGTAATTTCGTAAATCATCACCAATTAAACATCCAACGCGTCTTGAAACACGTGGATTTACAATCATTTTTTTAAATATTGATTCAGGAAATTCTCTTGATTGAATTGGAGAAATTATCTTCTTTTCAACTTGTTTTACAATTGATTCCATCAACACTGTAGTCCCTGGTACCGTGGGTACCCTTCGCATATGTGATGGATACTCAAATGATATAATCGCTGATCCACCATTGTCTCCATTTACAAGTAATAATACTTTGCCATCATTTATAAATTCAACTCCAACTATACTTTTTTCTGCTTCAAATCGTGCAGCTCCTCGAATCTCATCTTGATTAATTATAAGAGATTTTCTCTTTTCCCTATCAACTCGCGTATCCAATTCTATAATATATACTTCGGATCCAATTGCAACTGCAACAACTAATATACTACCGCTGGTGCTAGTGGTGGTGATAATAGCGTCTTGTCCTTGCTCAAGAATTACAACCCTCTCGCCAATGATTACCTCGTCAATCATAGCTTTGAATGGTCCCTTCTCAACAAGATGTGCCGATTCTTGCACGCTCTTGACAATCTTATTGAGTCGTTGCCAATTACTTGTCTCATTGTCAATTTGTACGCTAAAGTATTCCGTCAGATAGTATGCAACTTTGCCCACATCCACCACGGTATTACTCGCATTGTTGCCACTCTCACCATCATCATTATTATTGTTATCATCAAACTGACATCTCACCCAGTTGTAAAACTCAGTAAAATGAGTATATTCCTTATTAATTTCACCAAGCATCTCATAACAAACTCGTAATATTAATTCAATCTCATCCGCCATTTGTCCAATTTGTTTAGAATCTAAACCTAATGGTCCACCACGTTGTGGCCAAAGTGCTAATCCTTCAAGACTGGATAAAATCACAATTAATCGTTGAGTTGCTGGTAATACAAGTTCCCATATATGTTTTCGAACTTGTTCATAACATGTAGTTGCAACTTTACGCCACTTTTTAAGTACCTTATCGTTAATATGATTTGAAAACCAATCTCTCACGACTTGTTCAGCAGATCCTGTCATTAATAATTCATAAAGGACACTACAAGCATCAATATTTAACTCTTGACTTGTCGCCTGCTCTAGTGGTTCGGATATACCTCTGCTCGCTTTTCTCAGACTATCAAGCTCACTACCAATACATTTGAGTGCTGCTCCCATGTATACTAAAAGTTCCCTCGTCTGCACTAATCCATTCCCGACGATCTCCAAGTATGGCCCAGTCTTGGGTATGAACCTCAGGTTTATTGGCATTACTGAGATTGTTTCATTGGCCGTCTTGGTAATTATACATTGCAGTGAACAGTCTGATGACAGTATACACGCTTTTTGCAATGCTATCTCCTCTTGGCTGGTGGCCGCCGTCGCAACCGATCCTAAAAACAGTTCACCCAGTAGGTATATCCTTAAGTGAGACCCGGAGTCGACTGCAAGTAATATATGACTCGCCGACTCGTTCCCGCCTGCCCCTGTATCAGATAACACAACCGTCGACCCCGCGCCAGCAGCCACAGGCGGCACCCGAGGAAATTTTGATAATATCCTCCTACAATTATCATCCGGTGGGACATGATTCGTATCTTGTAGTGGCTTTACCTCTGCCCAGTATACCAGTCCCGAGGTCATCGAGGGCGCTGGCCCCGCCACGACAACATTCTCTAGCTTCCCATTATCCATAGAGAATGATCTCATGAATCCATTTTGTAATGCCACAGTGATTGTCTTCCCTAAAGGATTATTTGTTAGAAATCAACATTATCCCACACACATTTTTGTATACACCTCACTTACCGTCTGAACGCCAGGCAACTTGAGCAACTGAGCTCTTGCACTCTTGACTAAACTTAGTCTCAAACACCTTGTGACCTCCCGGGATTCGATAAATAGCTACCGTATCGTCTTCCTTGAATACCACTGAAACTAAATCGTAGACAGGGCACCACTCCACAAGGTTCAAATTGATTCTATTTGAAAATGCATTTGTCTCGATTATTCCAAATCCGCTCTCCTCTTCCTCCTCCTCGTCATCATCATCATCGCTGCTCGACATAACGTGGTGGTTAAATAAATCGAGATGGTTCGCGTCTTCCCAACGAACCACCCCGAGGCAACAAGCTAGTTTGATTCAACAGATAGAGCGGAAGCAAAGGAAAGGAACGGGAGCACGACGACAAGTACGACTTTCGAGTTTGAATGTAAACTGTACTCGTACTGTGTGTGTTTGGTTTTCTCTCTCTTCCCCTTTTGTTTTATGGACAATACCACCACCAGTACCAGTAGGCCGTCCACGGCCACTGGCTCGGCACCAGAGCCTTCGAGACCAGGTAAGTGCAGTTCTTGTGACTATTGTATGTATACTAAACTAACTCTCGGTGTGTCTAGCACATCTCTCTGCGTCACAGAGCCAGACCCTCTGTCGAAATATTCTAATCCATGGATATTGCAAGTATGCCGACAAGGGGTGTATCTTTAACCATGATACGGTGAGTCCCTACTAAGTGTCGAGGAGGAAGCCCCCTTTTCTAAGTCGATATTATAGACTCCAAAACGTGTTGCGCAACATACGACGCCAACTCCGTCCTCACCGGAAAGAGCAGATAGGTAAAGAGTTGTCTTGTGCATGATGGTGAATATTATTCGCTTTAACTATCTATCTACCCAGACGATTCAACGTTGAATCTCCTGCATTCACCCCGTCATCAGTATCAGCATCAAAGAAGGGTAGTCTTACCCCCAAGGCTTTTGAAGCTGCTCCTTTTGTCCCCCGGCGTATGTTATTTACTGTTGATCCTGATTCTCTTTCTCCTTTTGCTATTTACTGACCTTTTATCTCACCTATTCTAGCTTCCGATAGTATAAGCGAAAAGTATGGAATACAAATTCCCTTTCATGTCATTCTACTTGCGGTTTTTCTGACTCTAGTTGGACTTATCTAGGCCATCATCAGCTGATGGAAATGAATTTCTCTCTAACGAAATGGCACAGCTATCGACAGGAAATAATGTAAGTTTCACTCTTCGCGTCTAATTTTTGTCTATTTATTTACAATTTTTTTTCTTCTTCTCTTAGTCGAGGGGTGATTTGGCCAGCGCTTGGCAAGCTGTAGGACAATATCCCTCATTTTCAGATGAAGCTACTACTGCATCACGAACCCAGTCTCCAATGGCTACAACCACTAGTACAACAACGGCATCAGCTAGCGGTGGTGGTGTAACAACACCTGGATTCGATTACCCGTCCCAAGTACCCTTTCTTTCAAATACAAATCAAGATATGTACTTTCGACAAGCACAATCATATCAACCATTACAATATCATCTTTATGCACCTGTTGCACCGATGCGTGGTAAAATACCACAGAATCAACGACAAATCTATGATTTCTTTTTACCTAATAATATTCGCGAAGAACTTCAAAGGAAATCACAAGCTTCCTTACAAACTTTACCACAATCGAGCCTTCCTGATTCCGTTATGAGTTATCACTCTTTGGTTCCATTAGATACCGAGATGAATAAACTTCCAAGCTCTTGTGGGTATCTTACTTGGGTTTACAAGGCTGTATCAGGTGGAGATGGAAATATTTATGCCCTTCGTCGGATAGAAGGTAGGCTGCTCGATTTCTTTTTTTTTTTTTTTTTGGCTACCTGTTTTACTCATTTCACTTTTTACTTTGCAGGATTCAACCTTGTTGATGAAAAGGCAATTGGATTAGTCCAGATATGGAAGCAAATCACTCATCCAAACATTGTTTCAATAACGGAGGCGTTTACTACTCATGCATTTCGAGATAATTGTATGTCGAAGTTCATCATCATTATTGTTGTTATTATTGCTAACATGCTCAGCAATTGTTTTTGTGTATGATTATTTCCCCCTTTCGACAACACTATTTGAGGCTTATTTTGGATCAAATCGTCACATGACAAAGGCAGGAGGAGGGCTTATCCAAGAGCGAGTCTTGATGAGTTATTTAGTTCAAATGACGTCTGCAATAAGGTGCATTCATAAAGCAGGTCTCGCTGCTCGACAGGTTGACCTTAAAAGTGTTATTCTAACAAGTAAAGGAAGAATACGACTAAATAAATGTGGTGTCCTTGATGTCCTGTATGCGGGTGAAGCAATCACAGTTGAAGAGCTCCAACAACGAGATTTAAGACAATTAGGAATTATGATTCTATCCTTGGCAACAAATAGTCTAAACATTTATGATCAAACAACCCAAGCATGTTTAGAAGCAGTTATGAAGACATACTCATCTACATTATATGAAATTTTGGTTTATCTGGTTAATCCTGTTGGTGAAAAGACAATTGATAGTCTGGTTAATTCCCTTAGCTCTGCAGCATTCGATTCCTTGGATGCTGCAGAAACTTCAGATGATGCATACCAAGGATACCTTATGCGTGAGCTAGAGAATGCAAGATTGGTTAGACTCCTTTGTAAACTTGGATTTATAAATGAGCGACCTGAATATGATCATGACCCAGCATGGTCAGAATCTGGTGATCGATACCTGATTAAACTATTTCGTGATTATGTTTTTCATTCCGTGGATGAAAACGGTAATCCAGTTGTTGATATGGTTCACGTTTTACGATGTCTAAATAAATTAGATGCAGGCCTCAATGAGCGTATTATGCTTGTATCTCGTGATGAACAAACAAGCCTCATCGTTTCATACAAGGAGTTAAAACTGTGTATTGATTCTGCATTTCGTGATCTGTCTAAACAGCAGCAGCAGCATCTTACGTCGAATAAAACTACTATTAGCACTAGTACTACCTTGTAACAACAGCTAGACAAATACGACTATTTTAGGATTAGGAAATTATTTGTTTTTCGTTTTTTATATTTTTCTATTTTAAAAAGTTTAGTATATTACAAGAATCTAAGATTCGGCAGCCACAGTAAATGGATTTGGGATCTCTTCAGCCCCTTCTTCAGGAGCAATTAATGTGAGTAATGGTCCACGCACGACAACCAACCCAAGCTCTCGAGTCTTGTCTGAAAGTTCTCCCGATTCGGGATCTTAAGTTAGTCAGTACAAGTTAGCTCATCAAATCATGATCATATTCACGCAAATCTGAACAACCCGTACCTCTGAGAAATTCATGTACATCGTCCAGAACAAGATTCATTAACTGATCGAATCCTTTTAAAATTCCTGTAATTTCTCTTCCACCATTGAGTTTAACACGTATTTCTTGATCTTGATACTTATTCAGATCAATAATCGCTTCTCTTTTTGGCCGGTCTGATGGTGGAGCTGATCTGTGTCCTCCTCTTCCACCTCGTCCTTGAAAATGGTGCTGCTGTTGTGTTTGCTGACGCCCTCCACTCATTTTCGTACTTTGGACTTGGTTGAAGAGAAAGAAAAACCCAGCTTCCCTTGGGTAGTTTGCACCTGTAAATGAAATCATATGTACTGGAAATACGTTCTTATCTAATCTACACACGGCACATCCTGAATAATCAACTTCCAGATCTCACCTGTCTAGCTAATACTATATATACTATACAAGATTACTAATAGATTATTACTACACTGCACCTTGTAGATCCCTGAAAAAAATGGAGATGGATGGCTTATCGTAATCGGCGTTGCTCTAGAAACTGTGTTACTGTAGCAACCCCCAGGTTCATGAAAGGGAAAAAAAACACACACAATAACTCAAAACACAAAAAAAAAAAACCCTTTTGGCTTATTGTACTTTGTGATATAATAATAATACCTTTCTAGCTGATTCGGTTGATTTTCTTTCAAGATGGATATAAATGCTCTTTTGGAGAATGCAATCCTGAATAATGGTGGGTGATGATGGTGTTTTCCTTTCCGTCTGACGACGACGACATGGAGAGAGAGCGGGACAAGAAGAAGAGGGATCGTCATGATGCTAATAATCAAATCCATTTCTTCCTGATCCTCTTTTCTATTGTCTCTATTTTTTTTTTTTTTTTTTTTTAGTTTGTCCCTTTCAAATGCTAACTGGATTTTTTATCTGTATTTTTAGATCCAGTGGAGCGGGCAAAAGCCGAGCAACAGCTCCTTACAATCTCTAGGGATCACTTTGTAAGAGAGACAACTTGCACATTTGGATCGATTGATTGTATGCTGACTACATATTTTTATTTAGCTCCCTTATCTTAATATGTTAACCGAGACGCTTGGTGATACAAATCAACGGGTAGAAGTTCGGATGCTGGCAGGAATAGCTTTGAAGAATCAGCTTGCTGCAAAGGTAAGCATAGTCATGTTTAAATAGAGTGATTTCATTCATTTTTGTGTTGCTAACTGGCCTGTCTTTTTCTAGGATCCCAAGACAAAGCTTATCAATACAGAACGGTGGATCGGTTTAGATGAAGCGACAAAATCTAAAGTCAAGCATGCTGTAAGTGTTATCCCGTTTCTTTGGTTTATTTTGATCCTTTCTGACAATATAAATAAAGGCACTATCTGCTTTGGTCGCTACAGAAACAGGCGTCGCAAATGCTGCAGCTCAACTAGTTGCTGCAGTTGCTGATATAGAGTTACCTCGGAACGGGTGGAATGATTTGATGCCAGTATTAGTTTCAAATACCGGTACTGAAAATCCTGTTAATGTGAAATGTGCATCTTTAAAAGCGATTGGATATATTTGTGATACTGCTGATCCAGCAAATCCAGGCGTTGTCGCTCAAGCAAATGGAATCCTCACTGCTGTTGTTCAAGGTGCACAATCATCTGAACCAAGTTTTGAAGTTCGATTAACTGCAATAAATGCACTTGTTAACTCACTTGAATTTATTCGTGATAATTTTAAGCGAGAGAATGAACGTAATTATATTATGCAGGTTGTATGTGAAGCAACTCAAGCTCCTGATACTGAACTTCAAATTGCTGCATTTGGTGCACTCTCTAGAATTATGAGTATGTATTATGTTTATATGAAGGTATATATGGAGAAGGCCCTTTATGGACTTACAGTTGAGGGTATGAAGAGTAAAGATGATGGAGTTTCATGCATGGCTATTGAATTTTGGAGTACAGTATGCGAAGAAGAAATGGAAATTACCCTTAATCAACAGGATCAATATGAAGAACCTGGTGGTATAGATAAAGAAAATTATAATTTTGCAACTCGCGCTATTCATCAAATTTTACCAACTCTTTTAGAACTTCTTACAAGACGTGAAGAAGATGAAGATGATGATGAATGGAATTCATCAATGGCTGCTGGTGCATGTTTACAATTATTTGCACAAAATTGTGGTTCAGCAGTTGTTGCTCCAGTTTTACAATTTGTTGAAGCTAATATTCAATCTCCTCAATGGCAAAATCGTGATGCAGCAGTTATGGCATTTGGTAGTATCCTTGATGGACCTGAACATTCTTCACTTACTGTCTTGATTGGTCAAGCTTTGCAACCTATTTTATCATTAATGAAGGATCCTTCTCTTCAAGTAAAGGATACAGTTGCTTGGTGTTTAGGTCGCATGGCTGATTTAGTTATTGAAGGTATTAATGTTCAAAATCATTTACCTGCAATTATTCAAGCTCTTTTATTGGGTTTACAAGATCATCCTAAAGTATCTACAAACTGTTGTTGGACACTTATTAATTTAACTGAGCAATTCAGTCAGGATGGTGCATCTAGTCCAACTTCACCAATGTCACGATTTTATGAAGTATTAGTTCCAGCTTTAATCCAAGCTACTAATCGTGGTGATAATCCTAATTCTGTACGGACATCTGCTTATGAAGCACTTAGTACATTAGTTATTTATTCTGCAGATGATGTTATACCAATTGTTGAGGGTCTAAGTGGAGAAATTTTAAGGCGACTTCAACTAACTATTGAAATGCAATCTAATATTAAAGATATTGAATCACGTCAATTATTAGAAGAACTTCAAATTAATCTTTTAGGATTATTAACAAATATTATTCGACGTATGGGGAGCCGTGTTGGTCCAGCAGCTGATGGATTAATGCAACTTTTATTAAGTTTATTACAAAATAGAATGGCAAATTCACTTATTGAAGAGGATGTACTGATTGCTATTAGTGCAATCTGTTCAGCAGTTGAAGAAAATTTTGCAAAATATGTGAATGATTTTATGCCATTTTTAACACAATCACTTGAAAATCCTGAATTTAATAGTTGCAATACAGCAGTTGGACTTGTTGGTGATATTTGTCATGCATTAGGTGAAAAAGCAGTACCTTATTGCAATACATTAATGACATTATTACTACAAAATCTTCAAAGAGATAATGTACGAAGAGATTTAAAACCTGCTATTTTATCTTGTTTTGGTGATATTGCATCATCTATAGGTCCAGGATTTGAACCATATTTATCAGTTGTTATGGCAGTACTTGGTCAAGCTTCAAATCTTAAACCAACAGCTGAATCATCTATTGATATGATTGATTATATTGCAAGTTTACATGAAGCAATTATTGATGCTTATGTTGGTATAATATCAGGATTACGGGATAATCCAGTTGTTCTACTTCCATTTATACAATCAATCTTTGCATTCTTATCAGCAGTTTATGCTGATCGCAACATGATGAAATCTGAAACAACTCTAAGATCAGTTGTTGGATTATTAGGTGATATCGCATCAATGTATCCAAATGGTGATGTCAAGAATTTTTATAATGATGATTGGATAACTGATTTGGTTAAGAGAGCAAGATCAAGTACAAAATACGGATCAGTTACAAATGAGACTGCAAGATGGGCAAGAGAACAAGTAAAGAAACAACAAGCAATGTTATAAAAAAAAAAAAAAAAAAAAAGGTGGGGGGGGGAAATTTTAACAAATATAAGCATTTTGTGCATTTGCCAACAAATATATACCAGGTAGATTATGGGAAAAGAGAATATTTATACATACATATATATACCTGGAGGACAGAATGAAAATGTTGGTACCATGGAGTGGGCCCGGGAGGAGAGGAGGAGGAATATTTGGTGGAGATATGTATGAAGAAAAAGAGCGAAATAATGTGTGGGTTTTATTTTTTTTTCTTTCCTTTTTATTGTTTTCTTTGATCTTTAATCGACCTATGTAGCTTAAATCTAAGTATACAGCATTTCATATATATACATTATTATTATTATATTTTATTTTGTGCCAAAGTAATGTAATATTTGGTTTTTCCTCGCAACAAATTTTTTCGTTGTGGAAGAAAACTAAACACCATGAAACGCATATACTAAACCCTGTAGGAGAATAACCGCCCGATATAGAAATTTTTTTTTTTTTTTTTTTACCCCAAGTTCAAGATAAGAATCTATTGATACCCCGATAAAGATAAATTTTGATACCAATGTAAAAGGAAACAAAGAAAGATAAAGAATACCCGCCAGAGTTGTCTTTCTAACCAAAGTTGTTGTACTTGATAGCGATTTTGCTAAATCAGGCAATTTTCTGGACGGTTGGAGGATGGGAAGGAGGACTAAAAGGGCTATACAAAGGTTCCATCTTAACTACGTGTTAAACCGAGTCGGGTAAAAAATTGTATTGACGTCTTATTTAGGAAATAATCTGGATATACCTTTGGTACCAATATTATTTCATATTCCTTTGTCAATAACGACATTGACATGGTGAATCTCTGAAAACAAAGAAAACAAAGGGAAGAACCTCATGCGTGCGTGCATGCAAAGGCATTTGCGATGACCGAGTGAAGGTGTAATGCCTAGTTATATAAAAAGGAGACGAAACGGCAGGTCATAGGAATATCATCATCTTCATCTCTTTCTCTCAACTCTCACTTGCTTTCTATCTCTCTTTGAAATTATTCTCTCATTCTTTCTTCTCTCTCTACTTTGCAAAAAAAAAAATGAAACTCAGCGTCTCTGTCCTTCTTTCAATTCTTGCCGCTCTTAATGAGTGCCGTGCAACTGCTCTACCTGAAGCAAAGGATGGTTCTTATTGGATTGGTGAAGGTTTATACAAACGTGAAGCTGCTCCCGAAGCTGCTCCTGAAGCCAAGGATGGTTCTTATTGGATTGGTGAAGGTTTATACAAACGTGAAGCTGCTCCCGAAGCTGCTCCTGAAGCCAAGGATGGTTCTTATTGGATTGGTGAAGGACTCTATAAACGTGAAGCTGCTCCTGAAGCTAAGGATGGCTCCTACTGGATTGGTGAAGGCCTCTACAAACGTGAAGCTGCTCCTGAGGCCAAGGATGGTTCTTATTGGATAGGTGAGGGACTCTACAAACGTGAAGCTGCTCCTGAGGCCAAGGATGGTTCTTATTGGATAGGTGAGGGACTCTACAAACGTGAAGCTGCTCCTGAGGCCAAGGATGGTTCTTATTGGATTGGTGAAGGACTCTACAAACGTGAAGCTGCTCCTGAGGCCAAGGATGGCTCCTACTGGATTGGTGAAGGGCTCTACAAACGTGAAGCTGCTCCTGAGGCCAAGGATGGTTCTTATTGGATTGGTGAAGGACTCTACAAACGTGAAGCTGCTCCTGAGGCCAAGGATGGTTCTTATTGGATAGGTGAGGGACTCTACAAACGTGAAGCTGCTCCTGAGGCCAAGGATGGCTCCTACTGGATTGGTGAAGGCCTCTACAAACGTGAAGCTGCTCCTGAGGCCAAGGATGGTTCTTATTGGATAGGTGAGGGACTCTACAAACGTGAAGCTGCTCCTGAGGCCAAAGATGGTTCTTATTGGATAGGTGAGGGACTCTACAAACGTGAAGCTGCTCCTGAAGCCAAGGATGGTTCTTATTGGATTGGTGAAGGACTCTATAAACGTGAAGCTGCTCCTGAAGCCAAGGATGGTTCTTATTGGATTGGTGAGGGACTCTACAAACGGGCTCCTGAGGCTACCCCCGAAGCTGCTCCCGAAGCTGCTCCTGAAGCTGCCCCAGAATCCTAAGCTTGAACCAGCATAATTCCAGACTATTCACTTCATAATCATAATTCTTTATTTTCTTTATTTTCTTTGTGGTTTATTATTTACAGGGAGGTCATGTTAAAACAATATACTTTAGTGTTGAAGTATCTTGAACATCAGAAGAACCAAGAAAAAAATTAAAATAAAAATAAAATATCAAAACGAAAAGGAGAAAATTTCCGACATGCTGAGATCGGATAAACATTTTTTTTTCCTTTTCCTTTTTCGTTTTTATTGCATTCTAGTTAGATATAAATAATAAAAGGAGCTTTTTACAGTACACCATAATTCATTTTCCCCTAGTAGCTCCTCCGACCCCGAAAAGATTTAGTTTATTTATTTTTTTTTATTAGTCTATTTTACTATTCGTCATCATCATCATCATCGTCTAAATCTTCCACAATTAAGTTACCATTTGGCCATAGATGTGGTTCATCTTTAATTGGTCGTTGAGACAAGTTAATGACAGTGCGAGGCATTGGTGATACTAGGTGAAATTTATACTTGTGCTGATACTCCTGAGGTTTACAAACAGAAGAAGATGTTGATAATGGAAGATTATTTAATCCAAAAGAATTAGCACATTCAACAACTGCGTATATCTCTTCTATAGGTGTATCAGATGCAAATAATCTGACAATTCGATCTCCATTTAATGTCCGAATTGATACTCGAGCATAATTACCCTTTTCGCTCGTGTTTGGTTCAGGTAAGATTTGACTTGCTCGCCATGAAATCCATTCTTTTTCCAACTGCTCTTGCCGTTCTTGCTGCTGTTTCTTATCTTGTTCTTTTCTCTTTGCTTCCTCCTGTGCAATACGTCTTGCACGATCAGTTGCTAAACTAGCTTCATAAGCGGCATCTTGCTGTCTTCTCATCTCTCGCTCTTGCTCTCGTTCTAACTCTTGTTGCCTTAAAGTACTTGTCGTCTCAGAATGTTGGATAATTATTGCCGTACATTCGTCTACAAGGGTCACAGGATTCGATATCAATCCTTGAAATCGTCGTAACAGCGTCATTCCTGATCCTGTAGCACCACGCGCTGACGTACCGCTACCCTGTTGAAGTCCAATTAATCCAACCATGGGTAATCGAGTAACTAAAAGACCATTTGCAACTTGATAACCCTCTGAATCTCCAACATCACCGCCCCAAACAACTAGATTATTTGAATTGTCCCTTATAAATTCTTTAAATGCGGGACTCAGTAATGTCTTTGTAACAAATTCTTGAGTATCGTCATGCTTAAAACTTAACAAAATAACTAAAAGAAATTTGTATTCTCTCTTTGCTTTATCCAATGCTTGATTGTATCCACCTTCGTAAAATCCAAGTTGAGTATCAGGGTTCTCACCACGAACAAGACCATAATTTTCAACTCGATGAATAAATCGAAGTGCACGATCTCGTGATGCAGTTTCAGAAAATATTTGTGCTTGAGTACCACCATATAATCCCAAAAGCGAAAGAAGTGCAATCCGTGTAGAATTTATTGGCCTTGATATCCGTCTAATTGATGCCCTTAGCGAATATGGTAATAAAGGTGCCAATCCAGAAAATGCCAATGTAATCCCCGAAATGACCCGCCCAACCATATTAAATGGAAGTAAAATTACAGTAAAAATTGATGATAACCAACTCGAGGCGAGAAAGTCACTATTATTGGCTTCCCGAATCCTTGGAGCAGCTAAAGGACTATTCTCCGAGGTCAGCCCTCGGTGGAGTAGACTATCAACAAGTTGGTCCCCCAACACTGAGTCACCTCCTATATCATGCTGCTGCTGTTGTTGCTCCTGGTTTCGAAATACTGGCATACCCTGATCAAAGAACCGGCTAAGAGCAAGCTAGAATAATGAAAGTCAGACAAGAAACTTAAGAAACCACCAAACATATTTTTACTTACCTCCACATTCCAATCACATATCTGTAGGAGTGTAACTGCTTGATTCATATCCCCATGCCAATCTGATACTGCTACAAACTGATCAAGAATCATTTGCTCCTCCTCGCCTAGATTGGGCGCCGCCATATTCGATATATGTCTTTTTCTTTCCCCAACAGTCTCTAGTTCCCCAAATTCTCCAGAATACAAAGAAAGACGAGATAGATAATAAGCTGTTTGTCGTGGTGGACTGAAATTCTATGAATATCTGCTGAGATGACTTTGAAGAAGATCACTGTTCAATCTCCCAGTAGAGATGAGATGACCTTCAATTTTGGCGGAT
The DNA here is from genome assembly GCA_030574475.1 of Trigonopsis californica. Lineage (NCBI taxonomy): Eukaryota > Fungi > Ascomycota > Trigonopsidomycetes > Trigonopsidales > Trigonopsidaceae > Trigonopsis > Trigonopsis californica. The sequence goes on from JAJMFC010000013.1 coordinate 93,843, forward strand.
CATCCAACGTAGAGAGTAGTAGATAGGTGCTCAAATCAGACGAAAAATAATATTCATATCGTAATTTACATGTTCTTTTCTTCTTCTATTCTACAAAAATATATATAATATAAACGCTTTTTTAGTACGCCATCCGGCTCCGAAGTTCTTGAATCTTTCGCTCAACCTATTAAAAAAAGAAGTTAGCAACAAATAGATAAAAGAAGAAAGTGTAAATATACCTCTCGGAAAGTTCTGTCCAATTCACTTGCAATGGACTGCCTTTTATCGTAGGATAAGACAAGATATCTCTCGCATAGATCTCCATCAATAACATTCTTAACGGGAACATAGTATCCACGATATATTAGATGATCTCTACCAGTTACTGATGGATCCTCAGTCCTCATCAATCCTTCCAACTGTTGAAAGAAATCCACATCTTCTTTATTACTGAATGGAAGTAATGCACCAACGGTTCCTTGAATTCCAGTATAAACAACAATTTCCCGTCCACCGGGGACAAGCTGGGCTCGTTGAAAAGACGTTGGAATATCCTCGAGATAAAAATTGCACAAGGTATCTAATCTGTTTGGAGCTCCATTTAGGTATGATCGCTTATTGATTATATATGTGCCATATGGATCTTCATCCGCTTCCTCTGATACATCTGCAGGGCATCTGACCACCCATAAATTACCAAATTTATCCCCTCCAAGGCACGTATCATAATCCAATTGAATTGTGCACGTTGTATTTCTTGCAATGACATCGTCAGCGAATGGAATAAATTGATTTCGCCGACGCTTATAAACAACATATGTAACTGATTCTCGTAAGTCACCAACAATAACCCTTGGACCTTGCACTTGTAGTGAAACAATATTGTTAAGATTAAGTTCCACCTCACCTTTTCTTAGTAACTGCTTCATTCCCATACTGTACAATCGCAGCTTCCTTCCAACTCCCACAAGTAATTGTCCACCGAACGCAACCATTGACAATGGTGGTTCTTCCACTTTAGTTTTATGAACCAGTTCCAGTTTACTCCCCTCGTCAATGAACTTGTATATATGGACGTAACCTCCCTTGTGCGAGTTGGGTGAGTAGACAAGATCTTTCGCCGTACCTACCGCCAAAAATGCTTCTCCATCTTCTTGATCTTCTCCTTCCCCAAATCGAACAAGGGCCGTACTAAAGGCAGCCTCATTTTCTTCAAGTTCAATTCTGTCCACCGGGGTCTCCTTCGTTGGATCAATTACCTCAATGCAGGACGCCCATGAATGTGGCTTGCTAGTATATCCAAATTCTGGTAGAACGTCTCCATCTGTTGATGCTCCATTCGAAATCGCCTTGTGGTATGTAGACAATGTATTATTATCGCTTTCAATCACGTAAAAGTATGGATTTGCTGGATGATTAACAAATTTTCGAGGCGTATAAGCAAGAGGAACTAAATCTTGTTTGATCAATTGACCTAAATTTTCAACTGTCAGGATCCGTAAACTGTCATTTTGAAGAGCAACAATACCCTCTGGACATTGCTCGCTTGAAAAGCTTGAAGCATACTGAAGTTCAGGGTAAGATAAGGGTGAAACTTTGTATGCCGTCTTATCAATATATGCCAACCATGGCCTTGTAGATAGAGCAAGTATACAGTTATTTTCGTGCACTTTAACTTTATAAAGCCCGACAGCTTTCGGTCCTAAAAATCGCACTATACTGTCGCTGAGGCTTCCAGAAACCGTATCAAGCGTTGTCCGTAAGTAGACACCATTCTGAAGACCTAAATGCAGATATAGGGTAGATGTAGATGAAGAACTTAGCGTGGAATCACGCATAGGCATAATCATTAGCGATGATGGCAGTGCTGTTAGTGCTTGTACACTTAGAGCTTCAAGGGTATTATCTGGGTCAAGAGAAATCACCCGTACCGTACTATCCTGGCATCCAATCGCAAGGAATGGCGATCTCACCCGACCTTCCGGCACTTCCCCAATGCTCATACATAGAATACCTGATGGCATGGGTTTATGATCTTCATACTCATTGAGCTGTCCTTCTTCATCGATTTCAAAATAGACAATTTCATTGTTTGAAAGTGCTATTGCTACCTGATTATTATTTGTTGTTGCTGTAACGATAATTGTGCCCTTTGGAGTAGCCCATTCGTTAATCTCCTTGTGAATATGCCGAATACCAGTCTCATGAACTTGAATTAGAGCATTTTCTCCAACCTGCTGAACTGCAATTGTAGCTGTAGATGATAGTAGCCCAGACTCGGTCACTTCTTCAATTGTTTCACCAATAGAAAGAACTAACGTCCCGTTGGAAAAAGACAAGATAATATACTGGTCATAGACATCATCAGATTTGAGTTTCGTTGTCCATACTGAACTTGGCGATCCAGGAAGCCCAGATGAGACAACCTCATTCACCTCAAGTCCAAATCTCAAGGTTCTAAATGTTGACCTGTTACTTTGGCCTGAAATAGTAAAAATTTGAGGACTGTCTTCATTGTATAAGTTTAATACTTTAGATTCAGTTAGGGGATGCAGACTTCGAACATTATCAGCCACCGCAATATTGTCCAAGGGATGTAAATCAAATAGTGCAGGAGGATATTGCTCAATCTTTCCACCAGCATAATCTGACGATACAAACTCTGGGGTATTTTCATCATCCCCAAGCTTTTCAAATTGATATAATGTATGATCGCTACTCTCAGACCCAACAAAAAGATATCCCGATTTCAAAATATTCAGAGACCTTGCTAACGGTAAAGTATCAAAATATTTTATCCTCAAATCAACCACATCATCCGCACTGTAGTCCACCGTTACCTTGAAAACATCGCCTTCTTCAGACTGCAATAAGAAGAAGAATGCATTCTTCATCCGATGCATGACACCACAAGTAATGGTTACATCTCGATTATCGTCTAGCTCCTTTCCTTTCCGTCGAGGTATTGGGATACGGAGCTCAGTCTTATCGATATGTCTATAAGTTATTGTATTATTGGAGCAGACCAGGACTCCTGAAGGTCCATCCGTACCGCCAGGCACTGCGAAAAGGGCATTGGCACTTCGAGCGACCGGAACTGTCCACCTCCGTACAACATGATTGAGACCTAAGTCCAACTCGTAGTAAGTGAGCATTTTCTCAATTTCACGATATGCCTGCTCCGATGGATCCAAGTCGGCTTCCGTGTAGACTACCTCGAGTGCAGCGAAAATAGGATTATCATATCCTACATCAAGCCCGACCAAAGCAAAAAGTAAGGTATAAGGATTATGTGCTTCCAGGGGTGAGGATATGGTAATATTAGCCTGAGAATCTCGATTCAGGACATATACAAGCTTATTCCTTTCTATTGATGCAATCATTGTCGCCCTGCCCTTGGCATCCACCGCCAAAAACTGTCCTGGCACGATTCTTCGAATGCCTGTCTTACCGAATGATTCCAAGTGAATTCGGTTAAACTGCTGGGTTTCAGGCTTGTATTCGAGGATAGCAATCATGCCTGAATCAGACGCGACAATGACATGGTCCTTGGTAGACCCAGCTATTCTAAAGGGCAGTATGCCTCGAATTATTGAAAATGTATCATGAGATGCAGCTAATAATAGAGATCCCGCAGCAGCATCCGGTTTAAATAGATCCAGTCGAGATCCACGCGCACAGATGATTTCCTGTGTACCTCTTTGACCCGAAAATTGCCCAACTATGGACGCAACCAGAGCTGAAGACGGCTGAAGCGTCAAAGAATATAGAAAGAGCGACATCAACGAGCCCTTTTAAATTGACCTCAGTTTGGTATCTACTAGACAGAAAGCTACGTTGATGATGAAGTTGAAGATGTTCAAGAATTATGTGCGGCTCGCCTGCTTAGTCAGGTGCGGCTTGAGTTGGGATGAGTATAAAAGAAAGGAGCCGGCCCCCTCTGAAAAGTTTTTCTTTCTTTAACCACAAATCATGCGGTTACCTCCAAGACAATTCCGTGTTACTCGCCGCAAATAGTATTAAACTTGTATGGCGAGTGTCATGTACTTGGACAGAATGCAGTGACCGTCTTAGTGCTCATTCTGGGAGCTGTCTTTTCGCGATGCTTTTTGCAGGCAATCCGTGTTGAGCTCCTAGAGGGCCGGCAAGTCCGACATTTTTTTCAAAATTCTTCTTTTTTTCTTTTTCCTTTACAGTTCTATATAGCAGTAAGTATCTCATCATAAGCGTAAGAATGCATATCTAGCTTATATATATTATAAAAATAAATAAGGATTCTGTTCATCAAATAGATTTTCCGCCGCACCGGATAAACCGCCGCCAGCGTGTCGGACCACCAAATAATTCTCTTGTTGTTGCTCAAACTTGAAGTTTTAACATTACAAAGACAACATGGTCGTTTCTACTATATATATTGTTCGGGTGTGTATTAGTCGTTAAGCATTTTGTTTGTTGTTTGTACTCGTCTGACAGTCCCTTTAAAGCATGGGTTCCGCTCAAATTGGGTAGCAGGTGCACCACTGCGCGATCCACCAACGGGCATCAAAGGTGACCCAGTATTAGCAGAACATGGGGTTGCACAGGCTGGAGAACTTGCTTTGTACCTCAAGGATGCGGTCCCGAAAGTACAAGAAATTTTTTCATCACCATTCTACCGCTGTGTCGAGACGATTGCTCCACTAGCCGAGGCTCTTGATCTCCCTATTGAAGTTGAAGCAGGGATTGGGTAAGCGTGTTGGTGCTTTAAAGTGTAGTGATCCAGCTAACATTGCCCTTAGTGAATGGTATGCCAAAGGCAGAGCTGACATACCGACGGGTGAGTCTGGAAAACCTTTCCTTCATTTTCTCCCCATTATTAACGATAATTCATAAAGCCGGAAATGCGAAAGCGTTAAGCAAGTTCTTTCCTAGAATTGATACCAAGTATGAATCACTAGTCAAGCCTGATCCTACCGGGGAGAAATACAGTGACTTATTTAATCGGACATTTCAGACGTTGGAAAAACTAATAGTCTTTTTGGATACTCACCACCCCGAAATTCAAACTATATTGTTCTGTACTCATGCTGCTACTAAGATCACGCTAGGTCGGGCACTTACTGGCAATTCCGATTACCTGGTACGGACTGGCGTGTGCAGCATCGATATGTACGTCCGTCCAGAACCAATTACGCCTCTGGGTGGATGGATTCCCAAGCTTAATGGATATACTGGTCACCTTTCTAAGGGTGAAGAGCGACATTGGTCATTCGGTAAGCCTTTCATCTTGTTGGATGGAATTTTGTGATTAGTCCGCTAACTCTTTTTCCGCTGCAGAGGAAGGATCCTACGACTTGCTCGACAAGCCAGCTTCATAGGCGTTTTTGGTGTATTTTTACGAGCTTTTCTTCATTATCTTTTCACACGGATTTTGTCAGCTGGATTTCTGGATTTCTGAAGTTTTTTTTTATAGAAACGCTGAGAATTGGACTAGAGTGTCTATTTCAAATTGTTTATTCTCTTTTTATATAATATTACAAAGTCTTTTGACAGCATGCACAAAGCGCACTATATTTCTGCTCTGCACAGGAGCAATCGTGTAACCTAGTACCCGAAAATAATAGATACTTTACCAGGGCCTGCTTCCCAAAATAACAGCTACCGCCAATGCGCGCCAAAGCGTAGTCAGTAATCTCAGTACAGCGCATCGCAGTTCTGAGATATAGGCTTTCGTATAACAAATGGCGTGGTTTGTTGAGATATAAAAGTGAAATGAGACCAAGATGGGACCAAACTGATCCCGAGTTTATCAGCGTTAGTAAGATCTGCAGTATAATAACAAGCGTACGCTGCTTTTCAGATAAGTGCAACGCAACGCAACACTTTAGTGAGCTCGCAATGCAGGTCCACGTGAAGCTGGCCATATGCTGGCTTATCGGTCTTCTAGTTGGGGTCCAAGGACGAGATCAACAGGTCTTGGTTTCACCAAACGATATGAATGCCACTGATCTACTCCTTAATCACCCTCACGCCTTGGTATGCAATAAGCTTGAATCTTGTTTTTCTATTTGTTTGGTATAACTGCTAACCACAAGAATGCTTAGACTCATGGCAATTTTTCCACAAATTGTGGCGCCACGTATAAGGAGCTTCAGACATTGAATAGGCAGATCCGGCCGGTTCTCGAGAGACTTGTTAAGACGGATTTCTTTAGCTATTATAAGCTTGATTTGTTTGGTAGAGACTGTCAATTTTGGGATGACGAGGGCATGTGCGGTAATCGAGCTTGCTCAGTGGAGGTCATTGACAATGAGTCTGATCTACCAGATGTGTGGAAACCATCAAAATTGGGTCGTCTTGAAGGGCATATACAGAAACAACCATCAGCCCAAGATATAAAGGATAATTCTTATACCCCTTTTCAAGGCGGCCTAGGGAACAACGTCGAAGAGAGCTGTGTTTTGGAAGACGACGAGCTCTCAGATCGTGACTTCTGTCTACCTGAAGATGAATCGGCAAGCGGTCCTGGCGTCTATATATCGCTGGTTGACAATCCAGAGAGATTTACCGGCTATATGGGCCCACATGCAAATATGGTGTGGCAAGCAATTTATCAGGAAAACTGCTTTGCTGGCTCAGAGGAAAGCCTACAAAATGGTGAAGGCAATAATGACTTCGCTCTTCTCTTACGTTCTCCAGAGCAACCCACCTCGGGCAGTAAGAAAGATCTCGCAAGTCTCATGGCTATGCGAGAAGTGGGCCCCTACAAAAAGGACAAGCTACAGGTCTCTGAGTTTCTTAATGAAGACCAATGTCTCGAAACGCGAACATTCTATCGACTTATTTCCGGCATGCACACAAGCATATCTGTTCATTTATGTGCTGATTATCTAGATGTTGAGACTGGGCAATGGGGCCCCAATCTCGATTGTTTCCTGAAACGTGTCGGCAAATACCCAGATCGTATCTCAAATTTGTACTTTGACTACGCTTTGGTTGCCCGAGCTATATCTAAATTAAGATTCTATCTCTATGACTTCACCTTTTGTGATCTTTCCAGGGATGCTGACGTTGATACCCGTCAGCTGACATTGAAACTGGCTGAGCTTGCAGACACTGGAGAATTCGACGTTTTTAATGAGAAAGCCCTTTTCACAGGACCTGCTGCAAATCTTAAACATGAATTTAAATCACGTTTTATGAATGTTAGCAGAATTATGGACTGCGTTGGTTGTGATAAATGTCGGTTGTGGGGAAAACTACAGACTTCAGGCTATGGTACAGCACTCAAGATTTTATATGAATATCCTGATGCCGAATCCTCAGGCAAAGATATAAAACTGCGGCGAACGGAACTTGTTGCATTGGTGAATACTTTTGACAGACTTTCTAAATCTCTTGCTTCCATTGCCTTATTTGAAGACATGTTCGAGGATCGAGTAGGCCATCCAGCTCCTCCCTTTCCCCAAGCGGTGAAGAGGGAGCTCTATATCGCATTAGAAGGTGTAAAATACATTCTTCACAGTTGGATAAACTTCCCCAAGAACATTGGCAATATTGGCCTTTACTTTTTATTAAAATTTTGGTATTGGTTTATCGGCATATAAAAAGTTCTCTCACTATGACAAATAAAATGAACAAGACAAAATAATAGAAAAGGGATAGAGGTTTGATATTTTTGGTTGCTTTTTTTTTTTTGACCCTTCTATAAGGGTTCTGTTAATGTCTGCAATGAAAATAAAAAAATCAATGGTTGGTCGTTCTTTTCTTCTCAGGATGAGATCAGTAAATATATATATTATTGCTATCGCGGTAAGATAGTGGGTACAAATAGATACATTGAAATACTTAGGTCATCCATCGTAGAGGTAAATAAACATTGGGACAAAGAATGGTGAGCCGCACGCAAACAATGAATGATCATAGAAAAGGAGCATAGTACACAAGACAACAAGGAGTAAATAAGACACGAGAGCTGATACCTCGTAAAGCCTTACGATCATAGGCAAGCGGTTGTTGCGATCTTATATTTACTGTTGAAGGTCGTCGCTTCGGACGGACTACATAACGGCTCACTATCTCAGATGAGTGGCAGTAATGACGACGACTACAAGTAGCATCCAATATTGCCAGAGATGCCGAGCACCTCTATGGTTAAACGAGTCACTAGAGTCTATGACTGGGCCAGAACTGGAGCTACTCGTTTCTAGTAAGTTTTTTCGTGATTTCTGCTTGGGATGGCTGCTATTCAGAATATTTATATGCTACGTCTTGCCTCCATGCTTATTGATGAACTAACTAAGCTTAACACATGCTTTTTAGACGCAAGGAGGCATATGGTCGATACGTCGCCAAAAAATAACTATAGGGATATATCGAAAGAGGGATATTCCGGAGCTCCGACTACAAGGCGAGACCACGGACGCCATGAAGCTTCTGAAACACATCACCATGGAAGACCTTATCCTCCTGAACGACTAAAAGACTACAATATGGCACTCAAATCTTCTTCGCTACATTCTATACCTCATGGAAAATTTGATCGTAGATTGCCGCACCGCAAGTCTGATTTAGGCCCGAAACGAACCAGTGTCGGAGATTCTTACGTTGTCTTGACGGAATCGCAAGTAGAAGGAAGCCACGATAGAGAAAAGCAGGATGGAGCAGGATGGTTCGGTCATGGACTTAACGCTGTACAAGAAGAGAATGCACGAAAGCAGCAACCTTGGCCCGAGCATATAAGTCGGCCGAACAGCACGACAGAGCGACAGCCTTCTGAAACGGTCAAGGAGGAAGAAGAAGTTGGGGCTATATCTGGGAAAGTTGAACTAACGGAAAGACTCTTTGATATTCTGAGTGACGATTGTGAGATTGATTTTCCGATATGCATGGAATGCACCGACCTCCTGACAAAGACACTTGAAGACCGCCACTCTGAGGTTAATAGAGAGAGGGATGCATATGCTGCATATTTGAAGCAACTTCAGTCCAAGATGACTTCAGATGAAGAGATGGATCAAGCTGAGCAATTACTTCGAAGTTTACAACAAAGCCAAGATGAAGCATTTGAAAAATTAAAGGAAGCAGAAAAAAGTCGTAAAGTGGTCGAACAAGAGCTTAAACAACTAAAGCTTGAAGAAGAAGCTCTCACTAAGGAGGAGGAAGAGTTCTGGACTGAACAGAACCAGGTTGAACTGGAGCTCAAACATCTTATTATTGAAAGGGAGAGTGCATCCAAAAAGTACGAGCACAAGTTATCAGAAGTCAATGAATTAAAGAGAGTGAATGTCTACAAGGACGTATTCTGCATAGAATATGACGAACCTATAGCAAGCATCAATTGTTTGAGATTGGGAAAGATCGATAGCGGCAACGACCCAGTGGAATGGTCTGAGATCAATGCAGCACTTGGGCATCTCTTATTATTATTAGCTACAATGGCTGAAAGGCTCGAAGTCAAGATTGCAAAGTACAAGCTGCGCCCGATGGGTCCGTTTTCGAGGATTGAGAAGATCAAAACCGATGCAAATGGAGAACAAACTACAGAATCTTTGGAACTATTTGTGAGCGAGCGTCGTACGCTAGATAGTTTATTTCGTTACAATCGTCTAGACGCGCCGATGGAGGCATTGGCAGATATTCTGGCTCAATTGGGCCGAGTTATAGAGGAACGAGAGTCTCGGCAAGGAGACAAGATGCCCCACAAAGTGATTAAAGACAAGGTTGGGGCGTACAGCGTGAAATTATCAGCCAAGCAAGGATCTGCTGGCTGGACTGCTGCTTGCAGAAATATACTCATTGATGCCGAGTGGATACTAGATTATGTGAGCAATCGCCTTGCCTGAACGGGACTTCCAATTGGCATGGCAACCAGCACGGTTGGGAATGCGGGCGGATCCTAAAAAAGAAACGCCGACACGATGAAATGGGAACAACAACAGGAAAATCGTCGAGTTTTGCATTTGAATGGGACTTTTTTTGGTGACAACCAACACGAGACAATTCATTCATTCATCCTTGATTTTCAACTCGCAGCTAGGATCATCAACTAAAAATGGGTCTATTTAACCGCAAAAAGAAGGAAGATGACGGTAATGTCAAGAATCAGAATGGTCCAAAGGAAGTAGCAGCGGCGAATGAAAAGCTCACCAAAGATGATAAGCAGCGATACAAGCAACGCTCATCTGCAGTTCACGACCCAATTCTGACTGCTGTCAATGAAGATCAGCCTTTCCAGACAGCCATGGGCCATATGGAGGGTACTATATCGCCGGAAGCACGCGTCCGAGATGTGTTTGGAAATGCTATTGGTGAGTTTTTACTAATGATGCCCACCTCGGGTTTGAGTACTGGAAAAGCGCTATTCAATCCAATTTGTGTACATCTCGGAGTATTATTCTTGAGATGAATGTGAATTATTGTTACCTTTACAGACTCTTACGCGTTTTTATTATTATTATTATCAAATTTTTTTTTATTTTCCCTTTTTTTTTCACCTTCTCCTTTATACTGACGCGTCGTGTGTGTGTATTTAGCTGATCCCGACAGAAGCAACCCGACACGAAATCGAAATGAAAGACCATTAGCTACGGTTCGTGGTTTTGAATATTCAGCAACTGGCGATCCTAACTGTAAGTTTTTTTTCTTTCTCAACACGATTGATAAATTTGATTTTCCCATGACAGGGGCTATAAATAGAAACTGACAAAATTCCTCGCCTTTGCGTCAGGCCTTGCACAAATAAACCAAGATCAACAACCATGGCAAAATAGGAAATTTCAGTATAATCCTAATGCTATGAATGGTCAAGGAGCTGGAATATATGGTGGTGGATATGGTCGAAATGGAGGACCTAATGGATATGGTGACCCTAACGAATATGATCAGCCTCAAGAACGTCGGATTATTAGTCTAGGCGGTACAGCCGGAGCAACCCCGTCTGATAGCGGATTTGATGTTCCTGCTCAAAAGAAGAAGAAGAAGGGTCTTTTTGGCGGTAAAAATAAGGATAAGAAGAAGAAGGACAAGGCACCTGTTCTCCCGCAAGAGACTGTCGCTTAGTTAGGAGGAGGAAATAGAAAAAAAAAGGAAAAGGACTGTCCAGCCCCATATAAGATCCAGTAGCAGGCTTTTGGGGTGGGGTTGTTTGGCAGTGGTTTTTATTTTAATTTTAAATATTCTTGTTCTTGTTTTTTTTTTTTCCCTTCTTTTCTTTTGCTTGGAATCTGATATGCGCAGGCAATGGTTTAGGACTCAAAGCTCTGCTAAGAGGACATATGCCTGAGAATCGGGCAATCTACCAAGAAGAATTAGATCAGGATATCTGAAGATCTTGCTTTTTCTTTCTTCTTGGTTTTTTTTTTTTCCTTTTTTCCTCTTATTGTTTTGTTGGGTTACGAGCAATTGCTTCTGTTATGCTTTCTTTGTTTTTTTTGTTTTTATCAACGTTCTCTCTTACTTGTCTATAATATATATCGGCGCAAAGAAGTAAACCGGTTGACTTTGTGTATTATCATATCTTCCATTTTTTTGTAGTAAAATTCATCACAAGACAAAAAAAAAAAAAAAAAAAAAAAAAAAAAAAAACGTATATTTTTAATATGATGTACAGAGAATTGCAATGTAAACTAACTGGTACTAGTAGTACCATTTAGCGTTCTCTTTTTTTATTTTATTTTTCAAGCATTGCAAACTAGACAATGATATGAGGGAGATTTCCCACCCATTCTAACAAGACAAGATTCATGATAAATGTGACTGCAATAAAAGACAATAAGAGAATCGTGGGATGAGTGATTAGCTAAACGAGTAATGTACTCTTGAGAGTTCTGGCCAAGTCCAGCATTATCGTCAAGTTGTTGTTCTTTACTTTTCAAGATATGAAACGGGTTGCTATGCTCAGGGTCCTCAAGATCATGAATTAGGTTTTGGGAACCTGGTTCATCTTGTAATGAGGCAGGGATAGGGATAATTAGGCTCTGCGACTTGAAGGCTGGTGATGATGTCGGCGATTTACCCTTATATAGCATGCTATTGCCTATGCCTGCTTGTGCTGCAACATCAGTCCGAACAACATCAACAATGTAACCTGCCTTTACAAGTCTTTCGGCCGCAGCCTTTTCTGATCCAAGCTGCCAAGCAGGCAGTAATTCTGATGCTTTGATTCCTGGACCCCAAACTTTTAGCCCACAAATGGGACATTCCCTTGCTCTCTGCTGTGAGTTGAACTCCCTATTGGCTAATTTACTACCCTCAACACTAGATCGAGGTCCAGGTCCTCCAACCTTCCATCCAGCAACTTGCTGTCTGTATTTGGAAAATACAGCCTTCTGATTATCCCGAGAAAATAGTCGCAAAGCAAGTTTAGCCTGATCTCGTTGATATCCAAATCCTGTTAATAAATCCTTAATTAAATGAGAGCCAAGATCTTTAAGGGTGAGTCGTGACTCGGATGCAAGATGAAGAAACCGTTTTGCAACGACAAGAAAAACCATATTGTTAGTATTATTTGCGTCTCTATCAGTGTAAATGTCTGTACAATTGCGCATCAGTTGAGAGAATAAATCTTGCACTAATTGACCGATAACAATTCTCAATTGACTGCGCTTGTTTGGTGAAATCTCTTCTGACGATATAGATAATGAATAATTGATAATAATATCTACAAGCCTTATCCAAAGATCTTCAGCTTCCTTATGATTTGTAGATCCATTAGATTCGAGTACTAGTTCTTTGCATCCTTGAGAACAAACTTTGCAACCCAACAGTAAAAACTCGTGCATCTCATCAATGATGGACTGTGATATATTGTTTGCCGACCGATGAGTTAGAGTACTCAGATCATCTACAGGGTATTGATGACCTTTTTGCTTCCTTTCTGCAATATCAACTTCGGGTACAACCTTATCACTCAAAAAAGAAGTCATAAGTGTTTCGAGATGTTTGCACACTTCATCGAGTGCCCGAATAAATTTGTGATTTAATTCTAAAAGCAATATTGCTGCCTTCACGGCACCAGAATCCAAAATCTTCGGAATCATATTATCCAAGTCAACTTCATCACCACGCCTAAACCGTTTAATAAAAGGCAGAAGCTGTTGAGGATCGAATTGGCACATCAAATCGATGAATAACTCTCGCGTAGCTCGCGTATTCCAACAAGCATTCTGATTCACAGTGTCTTGCTCTCCAGCAAGGCTTTCAGTATTAATAGTCGAGAATAATGTTTCTAGATATTCGTAAGCGATTTTGGGCATTTTAAATTTATTCATTAGATCATCAATTAAACTCAAATGTAACCCGTCATTGTAACTATTAATGATAAGCACAGTCTTTGGAGCATTGGTCTCAAGCAGTTTCACGATATTTCTCTTGACAGCATCGTCAACTTCGCCTTTTAGCCGACTTGCTATCGTAGTTGACTGCTGCTCTTTATAAACAGTCTGATAACTCTGTTCTAAGCAATCAAAGACTCTACCAATATGCTCAGAGTCTTGTATGTAGACATCAATTAGCTTACCTAGCTGACCCTCAGACTTGTATACTCCTTCAAGAACTCGAAAATATTTATGCTCCTGCCATAGTTCAATGAACTTATCCATTGTATCGAGAGGATGATAAACAGACAATAAACTTTCCACACTAAGCTCGCATTCCTCAAGTTGAATAGCAGAGGATTCCACACTTGAAAGTCTTAAAAGAACTTTATGGAGAAGTGATTCCGTCAAAAGAATAAATTGTGGAAACTTTGGTACATTGCGAGCAATAAACATATCCAAATATATTTCCGTGAGATATGATGACGACTTGATGTTTGGTGATTCCTTGCCGCTATCTTTATAGCCTCCATTTGAAACCAAATTTTTTCCATCATGAGGCACAACAGAAAGGAGAACATTGACAATATATTGTCTGCTCAAGTAACTTTCATTGCCTTTATGATTATTAGTTTTATGATTATTATTACCGTTACTATTACTATCGTAATTGCCCAGCGGTTCTCCTTGCCCATTATGAGTTGAGTTCAAAAATGGATCCTCGAATGCCTCATTAAGGGCAGACAAAAATCCTGGACCGTCAATTAACAAAAGCACGCGAAGGTAGGGATATGACGTATTGGAATCTATTCCATACTCATCAACGCTCAATGTCCGTCCTGTGTCTGGTGGCCAATCGATTAACGAAGACGAAAATATGAATCCATATACTGAAGCTTTTGCTCTATTACTCACTTCATCCGACAAGTATTTTCCTGTTGGATACTGTCGACTAGTTAAGGTATAAGCAATGTACTCGAAAAGTTGGACACAATCGTTTTGCAGTTGCCCAGTCTTTAAAAGCTTTTCATCATCATTGGCATCACTTCCAATCTGACTGTCTTGCACAATCTCCTTTAAAAATTCGACAATTGGAGTAACAAAGTCATTCAAGGCAGCATTCCAAATATAGCACAATGCCTCGTAAAGGCGATTAGATCGACACAAGGTTATTGTTTGATCAATGTCGAGAGCTAAGGGATCTATCCTGCAGATGATTGTCTCTAGTCGCTGAGACCAGCCCTTTTCTGAATAGAGCTCAACCATCGTTTTGAGAATAGTTGGAGGTAAAAAAGAAATTTGTCCTGCCATAATAAACTGTTCAAGGGAATCAAAAAATATAATCTCTTGACCTGCTGTAGCGAAAGAGTCCAAAAGTGTGTCTAGCAAAAAGTTCTCCCCCTTAACTGCTACGCAAGCTGCCAGACATGCCTCCGCCAAATCTGCGGGATCGGTACTTTCTGAGTTCCCAGAAACAGTAGGCTCTCCATCTTCTGTCGTCACATTCTGTTCAAGCCGTCGAGAATAAGATGAAAGTAGACAATGACTAAGAGCGTTTTCAATAGTATCGAGCAATTTGTCGTATACAAGATTACGACGTTTTTCGTCATCTTTGGGAAGGCCCATATTCACACTTTGAAACTCGCCTAGATAAAAACTTGTAGCCAGAGTAACTGCTTCAATATAGTCACCTCTGTCTGTTAGGACGCGAAGCCGATCATTCCAGTTGGAAAGAGATCCCATCACCAACTCGTAAGAGCCGAGTATAAAAAGATGTCCTTTAAAGACCTTGAAGCTGTTAAAATAAGCACGGTCAATAATATTACTAGTTAATGGTCCATCGATCGTATTTTCCCCTTGTGAATCAGCCGAATAATCATCTAAAATGTTGCCATCTCGATGATTTCGCCTTGCCATCCAACCTTGATTACTAGCCAGCCATGAAAACAACGGCTCATGGTGCACCTGCTTAGATATCAGATCGACAGAATCCGATATCTTCATCGAAGTTTCATCCATTATTAACAGTTTTTGGGACAGGGTTAAGAGGAATAATGTCTATTTGAAATTTTAGTTAGTATGAAAGTCAATGGTAAGAATTTGAAAGATTTGTAACACACTCTATAATTTGCCCATTTCATTGCGACAATTGTCTCTTCAGCAACCCATTGTTTTGAATTTTGAAACTCTAAATGAGGAAGGACGCCCGTATGGTCTTGACGTGAGGGCTTAGAAGCTGCCACTGTGACAATTCGAAGGACATTAGACCAGCAGAATGCTAAACGAGGACTGATAGTTTGAGAAACACTTTTTATATGCATTGCCGGGAACCAAGCAAGGCATCCACTAAGCTTGAGACTCGATTCTCCGGGAGGTCTTTTTAAAAGGCTTTTCGGTACCTTCACCTTGTAATGGGTCTGGAGAGATGCTATTGTCGAAACAACTGCCAAGACATGCGGGGTCATGACAGCTGTTAATCCGAATTCCTCAGAAAGATCAGAAACGTTACCAATAGGCAAGGGAGCACAAGATAATACTGTGGTATGCTTGTTATTCGCTGCAGAAGGGACAACTAGACTGTATCTACCCAGTAAACGGAAACAGACATGCCTTCTACCAGTAATAGTCCGCGGGTTTTCATGATAGAACGCCATCCCCTTTGAATCTGCAGAGACAAGTACCGTATGCCGCTTGCCAACAAAGTTGAGATGGATAATACTAGACCGAAATACATGGCCATTATGATGCGGATGATCGGAGCTAGGTACAGATATCGGAGAAATATCGATAAGTGGAGTCGCTGGTTTGTCTATCTTCCAAACCAAGATAACCCCAGTTTCATAACCGGCAGCAATATGAGTCTGATCAGAAGATACAGCCAGGCTCGTAATGCAGCCGGCCTCTTGAATCCTCCGGGATCCATGACCTATCTTGGAGACTAATTTTTGATTGTAATCAAATAGCAATATGTAACCTCGCGTTGTGCCCACCGCTAATAAGCTGAATGGAAGGATGCATACTGGTCTACCATTCTCATGCCGAGCAGATTCACTGTAGATTTGGGTTGATATTCCTCGTAACTTTGTCCACACAACAGGCTCGTACTGGTAATCATTCTCCTGATATTTGAAAACAGCTTCATCGAGGCCGACAAAGCTTTCATCCCGACTGATAGATTCTCCTTGTGATGAAGGGAGGTTAGATAACGCATTTGAAATGAGTGATCGCCGAGGAGAGGAAGACACAGACGGTGAGGTCGACCTTGGGGACATGCCCAGCCCTAGACTTCCAGAACCAGGCGTATGATTGCCAATACCGTCAGCTGCCAAAAGTATCCTGCGATCAAATGGTCGAGGGGAAAGGAAATTCATGCTCGAAAGTATAGAATTGCTCGGCGATTTGACCCTTGGAGGTAAGATTGAAGATCCTGCCTTTACTCTAGCATGACCTGTCTATAATTCTCGTTAGTCTACCACAAAATAAAATAAAATAAAAGAATAAATTTGTCAAGCAGCATACCAGATCTGAGCCTGAACCAGAAGCAAGACTCTGGGTAGAGGAAGATCCGGTAGGAGACTCATCTTGCTCCTTGTTATGAGAAACAGTGATACGGGGTATCCCAGACGTATCAAGGACTGGGAAAGGCTTCGGTGAATAATCATAGTCATCATCATCTTCTTGACTCCCATCTGAAGCAGTCTGACTAATTATCGATTGGATCGGGTTGGAATCAGTGTTTGTATCGTTATCGGCCTCTGGAGATGGTTCCGTCGTCTTATGGTCGGGAGGCAGGTCTAAATCGACTTCGTCCTGGATTTCGGCCCCTTTCCGAGGGCTAGTTTCATCATTCTGGCTTCTAGGAATAGGATCTCTGCCAGTCATTGGCTGGTCATTGCGAGGTTGAGCCGTTATTGTGAATTTCAAGTAAAGAGTTAAGTGATGGAGTGCTACACCATCTTTTGACGTCCCAGCTCCATCTTCAGCAACTTAGATGAGCGACGACATTACTACGAAACAGGAGCAGGGACGCCGCGAATAGTGAGAGTCATTGACACACAAAAATACTTTGGCAACTATGAAAAAAGGTGAGATTGTCTTAAACTAAATTTGAGCTTGTACTGACGATACATATCCTTGAACCAGCTGGACCATCTCTTCCTGCCCACATTCTCGCAGCCCGGGAAGCCAGAAAAAAGAAATTAGAGAATCAAAAGCAACAAAGTCATCCACAGATTCTAGAAGACAGTCATATTGATCGGAAAGCGGAACGGGTGGTTGGACCAACATTACCTGCCAATGTCGTTAGGAATGAAGACAGCAGCGATGATGAAGAGGATATAGGACCAGTGCCGCCTCCTGGTCCAGATGAAGATGCTGAGGCTGCAGAAGAAGCTGCTCGAAGGAGACTTGAAAGGTTCAAGGCTACTGAGATACGTAATTCTCGAGATGGGCCTGAAAATGGCAGCAAACGGGAAGAGTGGATGCTTGTTCCTCCTTCTTCTGAAGACTGGGCGAACCGTGTAGATCCAACGAAGCTTAAAAATAGGCAATTTCTATCAGGGCGGAATGCTTTGGCCGGTGCCACGAGCAAGCCTAAACCAAGGAATTGGACGGAGACCGAAAATGAACGTCGAAAACGTCTAGCAGATGAAATGATGGGTCTTCGCTCAACAGACGAACAGGGGAATGAGATAAAGCCAGAAGAAATGGCGAAGCGGGAAGCAGAGAAAAGGCGGCGCGCAAAGATGGAAGCGGAAGTGGAATCCTACACAGATGTTACACGAGGAGAATCTTTGTATGAGAAGCATGCCAAAAAATCCAAAAAGGATGGGAATGACGGAGACGACGTTTCCAAACGTATGTTTGATCGAGAACGTGATATGGGTGGAGGACAGATTGGCAAGGCAAGGGTGAAGGAAATGGTGAAGAAAGCTGGAGACATAGATTCCAGATTTGAGAAAAGCTCATCTTATCTATGAATGCATGCATGATTTTATGTGTACAATATAACGGTTCAGATTAAAACGCCGAGCAAGGACATATGTATATGTATAAAAAGAAAAGGGAAGCTTTAATCAAGCTCCATGCCAGAATCATCATCGTCACTCCGAGCAGTTGGTTCATTACCAATCGTCGGTTTATAAAGGACAACACTCTGTTGTTGATTACTCGGCTTATCGACATGCTCATTTGCCTTTGATTTTGCAAGGATATCGTAAGGAACGCGCATAAGCTTTCTTTCTATCTCAGGGACAATAACAAGTCTCTGAGCGTCTTTACTACGTGCTCTTGCTCTGCGGCCTGTGTGGCTTTGTGCACCACCACAAGTAGGGCATTTGGTGGAGTATTCATATTCCCCAGTTGAGTCGTTGTCATGGCCGTTGTCATCCGAATCAGAATCCAACGAGTCGACATAAACAGTGAAAGCGTCCGAAGTGTCCATTCGACCATTGTCTCGATCTGGCTTTAAATTGGGTTTTGGTGTTGATTTTTGATTATCTGTATATACAGTAAGTCAAATTGAAAGTGGAAACTGTCTTGAAGAAATCCCTTTCCTGCCTTTAACTTTTTTTTTTTCTGATTTCTTCCTCTTGTTCATCTTTATCTACGAGTAGTGTTCTGTACTCGGAACTTCAACCCGATTATTTCTTTTAAAAAGCATTTTAACTTACCTAGATTCAGCCTAGCTAGTGACCGGAGTAGCCGTCGTTTGGCCCGCCCTGTACCGGTTCTATCGTAATCTTCACCATTACACTCACATCTCCCTTCTTGCGACGGTTCCAAGTCGACCGTCTCATCTATAGACCTTGGCCTTTTCTTGCCACCCGTTGCCAGCGTGCTGTTGACAGACATTTCGGCTATCGTGGTTGCTCAGACTTGCTCGTTGCTAGGCAAGCTAGTGGTTGTGTTCCCTCCTTATCCAAGAGGTTGAAAATCCCAACTGCCAATCCACGTCTAATTTTACTACCCCGGCCGATAGGGAAGGCAATGTCAACAACTTCAACTCCGACAGAGTGGCCGGCCTCCAAGGTAAGTTTACGCAACTAAAATCTGATGAAAATATTGTTGGTTCTAACAAGTTTATGTTTTGCAGGTCCGATCCACTTTTATTGATTATTTTACAGCCAATAAGCATACTTTTGTCCCATCCTCTAGTGTGATCCCCTATGAAGATCCGACTCTTCTTTTCGCGAATGCTGGAATGAACCAGTACAAATCGATTTTTTTGGGCTCTGTCGATCCGACAAGTGACTTCGCAAAGCTTACTAGAGCTACCAATTCTCAAAAGTGCATTCGCGCTGGTGGCAAACATAATGATCTCGAAGATGTCGGAAAAGACAGCTATCACCATACTTTTTTTGAAATGCTCGGTAACTGGTCCTTTGGTGACTATTTTAAGAAAGGAGGAATCGAGTTTGCTTGGAATCTTCTAACCAAAGGATTCGGTCTTGATCCGGATCGTCTTTATGTTACTTATTTTGGTGGTGACTCAAAGGCTGGCTTAGAGCCTGATCTCGAGGCTAAACGGTACTGGCAAGAAATTGGAGTCGCTGATGATCATATCTTACCTGGAAGTGTCGAGGATAACTTTTGGGAAATGGGTGATCAAGGCCCATGTGGTCCATGCAGTGAAATTCATTATGATCGAATCGGTGGCAGAAATGCTGCGAGTTTAGTCAATATGGATGACCCTAATGTGTTGGAAATCTGGAATATCGTTTTTATCGAGTTTAATCGTGAAAGCGATGGGTCTTTACGTCCACTCCCCGCTAAGCACGTTGATACTGGTCTTGGATTCGAGAGACTGGTCTCAATCCTCCAAAATAAATCTTCCAACTATGACACGGATGTATTTCAGCCTTTATTTGCTCGTATTCAGGAACTTACCGGAGCCAGACCTTATAGTGGCAAGTTTGGAGATGAAGACGTAGATGGTCTAGATACTGCCTACAGAGTGGTCGCAGATCATGTCCGCACGCTTTCATTTGCTATTGCAGATGGTGGTGTCCCCAATAATGAAGGACGGGGCTATGTCCTACGCCGTATCTTGCGACGAGGCAGTCGATATGTTCGAAAGAAGTTTGATGTTCCCATTGGCGATTTCTTCAGTCGACTCGCTCCCACTTTGGCTCAACAGGTTAATGAGATTTTCCCTGAGATCGCAGGCAAACTTGATGATATAACTGAGATTCTTAATGAGGAAGAGTTGGCGTTCTCTAGGACGCTTGACCGTGGAGAAAAACTTTTTGAACAGTACGCTGATGATGCAATCAAGAATGGGTCCAAGACTCTCAACGGTCGAGATGTATGGCGTCTCTATGATACTTATGGGTTCCCTGTGGATTTAACTCGGTTGATGGCCGATGAGGCAGGACTGAAAATTGACGAAGAAGGATTTACTGCCGCTCAACAGTGGTCAAAGGAGGCATCAAAGGGAAAGAAGAAAGGTACTGGTAAAGAGGAAGAATTAGTCAAATTAGATGTTCACGATCTTGGCAAGCTTTCTAGCATGCCTGAAATCTCTCCAACCGATGACCATTACAAGTACTGTCTCATAGACATTAAGGCTACAGTTAAGGCGATTGTCTACGACAAGGACTTCCATAACGATACAGAAGGGACACCTCAAGAGAAACAGATTGGCATTATACTAGATAAGACCAATTTCTATGCTGAGCAAGGTGGTCAGGAGTACGATACAGGCAAGATTGTAATTGATGGTAAGACGGAATTTGTTGTTGAGAATGTCCAGCAATATGGAGGATACGTTCTTCATACTGGATATTTAACATATGGCAGCCTTTCTGTCGGTGATACAGTTGTGGCTGAATATGATGAATTAAGGCGATGGCCATTGCGTAACAATCATACAGGCACCCATATACTGAACTTTGCTCTTCGAGAAGTTCTTGGCACTGGAGTGGAACAAAAGGGATCTTTGGTTGCCGCTGATCGACTACGATTTGACTTTTCTCATAAAGCTGGATTAAGCAACAAAGAGATTGCCAAGGTTGAGGATATAGCTACTGATTATATTCGGCGAAATGCGACTGTTTACGCCAAAGATGTTCCCCTGTCTACTGCTCGAGCTATCACCGGCGTTCGTGCTGTGTTTGGAGAAACATACCCAGATCCTGTCCGTGTTGTCAGTATTGGTGTCCCAGTTGAAGAAATTTTAGAGAATCCTACCAAGGATGACTGGGAAAGTATATCGTTGGAATTTTGTGGTGGTACGCATGTCAAGTCGACATCAGATATTAAAGATTTAATCATTGTTGAAGAGCAGGGTATTGCCAAGGGAATTCGAAGAATTGTTGCTTATACAGGTACGGAAGCTCATGAGGCTGAGAGATTGGCCAATGAGTGGGGTAAAAAAATTGAGCAACTATCAAGTTTACCATTTGGGCCTGAAAAGGAAGCACGGGTTAAACATGCTGGAACTGAGCTTGCAGGGCTTGAAATTTCTACTTTACGAAAATCTCAACTAAAGGATGAATTTGCAAAGATTCAAAAGCAAGTTGTTGATGAGACTAAGGCTAAGCAAAAGCACGAGGGAAAACGAGTTATTGAAGTTATTAATAAGGCACTCGATGCAGAAAAGCAAGACAAGAGTAATAGTAAACCATACATTGTTGCTAAAATTCCTGATATCTCACCAAATGCAAAAGCTATTACTGAGGGGCTCAATCTTGCTAAAAAATTAAAGAATAAGGATATATATTTGTTTGCTGGTGGATCAGGAGCTCCTGGAGAGGAAAGTAAAGTTGTTCATGGGTGTTTTGTATCTGAAGCTACCCAAAAGAAGGGACTCACTGCTCAAGACTGGGCTAAAGTCGCTTCAGATATTGTAGGAGGACGAAGCGGTGGTAAAGGTCCCACAAGTCAGGGTGTAGGCACTGATACTTCATCCATTGATGAAGCAGTTGAACAAGTTGAAAAGAAATTGCAATCTTTGTACGTTTAGAAAGACTAGATAAGTTTTGACTACTATTTGTAAAAAAAATGAATAAAATTTTAAAGTTTGATTCAAGCAAAGCCCAAAAATACTTAATAAGCAGGTGAACAATTTAAGAAAAATTTTTTTAGAAAAAAAAATACATATAAGTACAAGACACGCCCCAAAAGTACCGTAAAGTTAGAAAACAAAGCATTTTTTTTTTTTTTTTTTTTGTTTTTTTTAATTATTATTATTATTATTTTCTCAATTTATTTTCTTCCCTTTCTTTAACTGCAGCAACCCGACTTGGCGCATAACCATGAATCGCCATCGTAACTTGAATCATCAGAAATGACAAATCTGCAATCTCGTGAAAACCATCTTTTTATTATCTTTGAAACAAATAATCGATCACTAGATGATTCATAATCAAATCCCATCTTGTGAAAATCGTTTGGTGTCACATCCACGACAACTGTTGAAGAATTGGGAATCAGCGGAGAGTATTGATTTTCATGTCGTGCAGGTGAGTAAGGGTCAAGGTGCAATCCTTGAACCCGCGTACTGCTCCATATCCTATTTTGTGCCCCCTGATGCTGCGCAACGCAGTCTGCAAGTACACCCATAATCCTTGTAGTTAGTTCATGGAAATAAGCCATAATAAATACTTCCAAATTGTCATTCTCCGTAATATTATCATTATTCTCGTCGATACTCTCACGTGCATTGTCTGGTACATCGTCATGACTCGGTCGAGCTTGTACCGGACTTTCTAGCATAGGAGAATAGTCAAGCAATCGGTCCGTTGAGTCATTAACACTGTTCTCTTCACTTGCTTCTTCTAATGGAGGTAGCCTGTTTCTACTGCTCATTTTCGTCCCTCTAATATTTGGAAACATAAGAGACAGTCTACTTGCTCGTTTGCTCCTGCGTTTTCTTTTGCGCCTTTTGTAGTAGCTGCTTGACCCTCCCAAGTTACCGTCAGCTGCAGCAGCTGCAGCGGCTGCTCCTTGACTTATCGGGTCAGTGACAAGCGGGTATCTCACCAATGAATCTCCCACTGGTTCCCATTCGGAACCAGCGCTCGCCCACCATAGTAATCCTCCACATACTTTTCTCCACCACCCAAGACTTTCGAGCTCCCCCAATGGCGGCAGATTCGTTACTAGTTCTTGACTGCCCTCCTTTTTGCATAAATTTAGTTGGTCCCCCAACGCAGCAGGGGCGTTATCTGTCGGAGACTTTCCTAGCGACAGTTGACTATTATTCGTATTACCAGTTACACTTTGCGGAGATACATCCGGACGTAACGCCGGCCGTCCACTGCAAGACGGAGAGATAATACCATTCTCGTCAAAGGATTCATAGCTTTCATGTGCAGCGTCGACCCAGTGAAGCTGCATCCACGGATCATGATAAGGGTGACGTTGACGTGAAATTCCAGCAGCTGCAGCTGCAGCTGCTGCTGCTGAAGATGCATTATTGAGATGCACCCCTGAAACAGGATGATTTCCACTTCCATTCACAGCAAGTCCATCAACGCGGACACCGGCCGGGGCGCCCTCCAAATAAACACCATTAAAGTCATTATTAGCATTATTAATATTGCAGCATGATATTACCGCTAAATGTTCACGATCAGGCATATCAAGAGCGGCGAGCAGACCTGAGAAACGGTTGGCATCTGCAATGTTTGCCCGAATCTCTTTGGGATGAGGGACTTTGGTTCGACTATCCAATTCAGTTGTAGGAGCTATTTCGAACCTAACTGGGCCTCCGTTTGGAGGAATAACGAGTACTTGGTCATAAACATTTGGCTTGTGGTACAAAATTTCATCTGTCGAAAAGGCAATATAGGTATCTGCCTTCTGAAGATGGTCGAGATTAGTAGTCCCAACCGTGTATAGTGGTATAGATTTAAAAGGAGGAAGTGGCCCCTTTGGCGGAGGTATTGAAGAATAACAGCTTTTAATGGAACCCATAACCGCATTCGGTATATTACCAATTACCGCAAGAGAGTAGACAAAGCTAGAACCTCTTTCAACGGCGCCCATAGTGAGAAATCCACCAAGGCGAGGAGATGGTCGAGAGAAGTTGAGATCTGCACCAGAACCAATAATAAGGAGCCGCTCTCTCACCAATGCAGCTTGCCAAACTTTAAATATTAGGGGTCCAATCATACTTATGAGAAGTGGTAGTCCCCGAGCCGGGTGGTGAGATCCTAATACAAAAGATGCAGGCATAGTACTGCCTGAAGGATTACTATTTGAAGGACTAAATGGATTGCTGGCCTTGAATGGTCTGCAGCTCTTGAGCCACGGCGGCTTCAGAGGCGTTGAATGCGGTGAGTGGGGATGTCCACTATCAGAATCAAGAATTGAGCTCCCAACTGAATTGAGGGTATTAATAAAAGGATTATCAGGATCACCTGGGGTCAGCAGGTGGTTATTTTCCATTCTGACCTCTGACGGGGTTTCTTTTGCTACACCTCTAGCATGACTCTCAAAGTATTCATTCAAGGCATTAATTGGATCGTTACCGGTCCCACTTAATTCAGTCGATAAATACTCTTCACAAAGTTTCTCCAAACCGGATATCAAAGCCCAAAATTGACCAGCTCCGTAGCCTTGCCCATCTTCATGAGCTGGCCGTATTAAAGCACCAATCGAAAGCATTTTGGAGCCTCTAGCTAGGCTTCCTCTCCGACGCCTCATGCGACTCATTTGAGGTGGCTTGGGTCCACTAGAAGGAAGCCACGCTAGTCCAGGATGTAGAGATTCTTGATAGCTTATATAGCAAGCAATCCCTGTTAGTGATCCTCCATGCTTAAAGAAAATGACATCCTTAGTCCGATTACCGAGTCCTGAGGGAAGCACCTGATATTCTATTCCCTTGAAATCTATTGGGGCTTTTTTCGAGTGATTAGAAGATTCATCATTTACTTGGTCCGGATGTTCGCTATTATGTGATTCATGAACTTGTCGACTCCAGACAAGATGTGGGCCAATTCTGTGTTGGAATTCCACTAGAAATAGGGCTTCAATCTCTGGTATGCTGTCAGGAAGCTTGATGCTGTGGTTATTGGTATCATGTTTAGCAGATGAGGGATCTACCAGAGGAGATGACATCCTGAATAGCTCAGCCTTGTTGATGAAGTTCACAGAGATCTCGATAGAAAAAAAAGTTCAGACGACAGATAGACCAATTAGCAAGGCGTTGTAAAGATGAGTTGAGGAAAATAACTGCTTGATAGGAGATTTAATTGATTCGGCCTGATCATACAGCCCCCACTGCCGGTCCTACAGGCCGTATGGCAATGCAGAGCATGGATAACCAGAATTAAAGGCGCGCAAAGAATTCAGTAGAAATCCCAGCCGAGCTATACTCTAAACATGAAATTATGAAGTCAGAAATCGAAGAAAAGGCATTACATGCGTACAATCACAGCATGCTATACTGACTAAAGAGAAGGCCAGATTAGGCGAAATATTAAAGGAAATGCACTAACATTAACCCCAGGAGTTAAGACGCAGTCGATGCGATGTGAGGAGAGCTATGAGATTCTCGCAATAGCTGACCTTGAAGTTTACAGATCCTTGGTAAGAAGTGGTGGGGGAGGTTGCATGTCAGAGTTGCGTTTCCTAATCATAGCTGCTGTATTGGGAATAATGCGGCTCAGAGATTTCTGATTTCGGCAATCTCCGCTGTTTTGGATAAGCACCCATGTGACTGGGCATCTGAATGATGATCGCCGCAAGGCACAGTACACTTATCGCGCTCAAGTCGATACCGTAGTGTCAGGTCCAAATTACTCAGAAAAAAAAAAAAAAAAAGGAAATGCTAGACTCGCTTTTGAGAATAAGAACAATTCAGCATTAAGATTACATTATTCACCCTTGCTTTTTCGATCCAAACATGAAAATAAATAGATACACCACCCGTCTCCAAAAAAAAAAAAAAAATGCTAATAAAATGTAATGCAGGATTATTGATATGTGATGCAAGCTCAACGAGATTCTGTTCTCCCTTGATTCGCCTTGAAAGCAAGTTGCTCGCGACGTTCGCGTTCAAAATCCTTCCATTGCTTCATTACTATCTGCGAAGAATCAAACTCTCCATCCCCATCTTCATGCCCAGCACCCTTCTTTTCTCCTGCCACAGCTCTTGTTTCTCCCCAGCTGAAATCATCAAATTTCCAATAAGCATATGACGGTAGAACAAAATTCCATATGGGAAGTGCGAGAATGTAAATAGTCATCCACACTAAGTATGATGCATGCTTAGCTGTGACAACAATTAAGAGACCAGGTAATCCAAGAACTAAAGCTAGTAAAACGAGTGGGATAATTGGTACTGGCCGTTGAACGATGGATATGATCAAAACATAGAGAGTGAATGCTAAGGCGGCAGGCAAGACCAGCGTACCGATAAGTTCAATGAAAACGACAAATTGCATAGAGATACAGAAAACGCCGCAAAGATCATTGACAAAAAGGAGTTCGAAAAGATTATGGACAGTCGAATTAATCCATCTCCGACGTTGCGACAACAAAACTCGAAACTGAGCAGGAACTGTCGTCTTACAAACTGCTCGGGGCACAAATATCTGCTTGCGCTTCGGAAATGTTCGCAACATGAGTGTAGTCAGATATCGATCTTCTCCAAGTAGTAAAAGATTCTTTCTGTGAAGCGTGTCGACAACGTTATCTGCATAGTGCTCAACGATATCTGGATTAGCCAAAATAGGAACCCAATATCCATCTGGACCTTTTGGAGCCTTGATGCGATACATACTGAAACAACCTGGAAGACAAGTAACACCACCAAAGCAAGATTCAAAAGCCTTTGTCTGATGATGTGAAATGAAATACTCAAATACTTGGATAGCTGTTACCCAGGATTCCCGCTTGTTAGCAATTTTGGTTTCGCCGCATAGACCCATTACTTGG
Organism: Trigonopsis californica; assembly: GCA_030574475.1. Classification (NCBI taxonomy): domain Eukaryota; kingdom Fungi; phylum Ascomycota; class Trigonopsidomycetes; order Trigonopsidales; family Trigonopsidaceae; genus Trigonopsis; species Trigonopsis californica. Next base: position 121,007 of record JAJMFC010000013.1, read on the forward strand.
GGATCTTCAACCATTGCGGCTGCCATGTGAGTAAGAGAATCAGGGAAAACCTTGGTATCAGCATCAACCATCAAACAGATTTCATAAAAATCTGGTGACATGCCGGTAATACGCCATATACCATTGAACATTTCATAATCTAGCTCCGTCATCCTCTCATCAAACATAACTTTCTGTAAGAAATTCATTAGTATGACTTGGGAATCACGTTTTCCTCGATTTCCGGGCTTCTTAGCTTCAGCTTCCTCCGCTGGAGTTCCACATTTCACAACGCAAACCATAGGAACTCGTTGTTGTTGACTAGATTCTACTGATGCGTCGTCATACGAGTAGAAACCACAGTAAACTTTGGCCATGTTTTGTCTCTTGCTACCCTGAGCGACAGCGACATAATTGTAAGCCTGGACTTCATCTCTTGGAACCAAAAGGTCAGTCATCATATCGACTACTATATCAGGAGTGGATCGATCATTTCCAGAACCTTTGATGATACCATCGCAAATGACAAAGATAAGCTTGTGTGAATTGGGATAATCTGTTGTAGCGACTGAGTCAAAAGTTGTCCTTAGTCCTTCCTCATCTTCAGAATAAGCAGTAACAAGACATATCGTGTGTGCCAAAGGAAATCCGAATGGTTGATAATCCAAGGGAGGTTGAGGAACGACAGATTCATGAATCGAACCAGCAGGGCCATATGATGAAAAGGCACTAGTTGCCATTGGATACGCGCCAATTCCTGATCCCATGGTACTGCTGGCAAAGCTAAGCCTCGAATCATTATTGAAATCATATATATTGGACGATTCATTGCCAATCAACTTGGAGGTTGAACTTTGGAACTGGGTTGACATTGTCACAGGATTATCTTTGCGACGAAACTTTTTACCTAACGTCGTCCCAGATGCGGAAGCTCGATTATTCACATTATTTGATTGAGAGTTATTTGCATAATTTGAGATGGTTGATACTCGAGATCCCAAGTTGCTATTGCTAGCAAACGGTTTTGTTGCATTGGTATTAAAAGTACTGGGAGTAATTTCAATATTTTCCTCTTGTGGAACCACTGGTGTAGACATTTCGCCTAGCGTTGCATGGCGATGGATACTATTTGACCATTCTTCAATTTCCTCCTCCCTTTTCTTTGAGTTTTCTTTGTCGTATGCAATAGGAGCACCTGTTCGCCAAGCTATGACCCAGTTGAAGAAACAGGCAAAGGCAAACTTTAGACCGACAATAGCTAGGATAAATACTAAAGAGACATATAAGACTACTTTGGAAGCAATACATCCAACCGTGTCAGAATCGATTGACCCAATTTTTATAGTCTCAGACATGCATCGGGAAAGTTGACGTAAATGGGCTGAGGTCATATTCAAGCTAATGTCTGTTCCGCGAAGGCTTTCACGATTGGCTTTGAAATCTGTAAATTCCGAAGGTATGTCGAGATTAGAGGTATCGATCCAGTCGAGTAAATCCAGATCAAGGACATCGCCTCCATATACTATAAGATTTCGAGTTGCATTGTGGATGTCTTCCCAAGTGAAATAAACGTCACCAGCCACATTGAGAGAATAGAATGCATCACGAGCAGACGAAGATGTGTGACAAGCGTATCCAGCATAGTAATCCCATGTTTGATTGACTTGTGTTGTTCCATTCTGTGCAAAAAGTTTGCACGGAAAGTACCATCCAACATTTCCTTCGCTATCATGAGGGATTGTGCAGTTATCTTTGGGGGTTATTAATCCCTTGCAATCATAATTTACGTTCTGAAAGAGAAAGGAACCGTCCATTCCTGCAGCACTTATGGGAGGGTATAAAACGTTTGAGCCAGAGGGTATTCCTGCAGCTGCAGGGTGTGTTGATCGAGTGAGATCATATGCTCTGCCATTAACTATAAGAAAGCCATCTCCAACTTGATTGTTTCGAAGTCGCGTAACGGATGTGTCGCAGATAGATTGGGTAAGGCCGAAAGTTAAGAATCCGACAATAGCACCAATTGAAAGGATAACAGCTATAAGTCCCATCTTTTCACGCCAGGCAGAATGGCTAGCTTTGGGCATACCGAGCAAAGAAAGAATACGACCAGGAGCCCAAAATGTGATGAGATAACAGAAGACCATCCATAGACTGGGAAACCTTGGTGGAGGCTTTGCAGCAAATGGATCAGTCTTGGGATCAGCAGTGTGGTGATTGTCTATTATAGTTTGAGAGCTACTATCATCATCAGCTATAGTCCTCTCACCTTCAGCTAAGAAAGGGTCCTTATTAATGGTATTGTCTTCGGGCCGCTTGGACGATTCAATTTTTGCAAGATTGGTATTGTAGCCGCTGCTGGTGGCACCATTTTCATCATAGAAAATTTGACCTCGGTCATTGTCGGCACTGTATGCAGTATTTGAAGACTGGGTAGTAGTCGCTGGATGTAGGTTGCGTAAGTTGGAAGGGAAATGCTGTGGTTGATGGCGGAAAGAGCTGCTATGTGGGATTGTCCTTAAAGAAATGTTCCTCAAGGATTCAGAAGGTTCTAAGCCAATTGTTGTTGGGTCCAATCCGGTTGTGGAAGGGTTGACGCTGACATTTTGGGCATCCAAGACATGTTTGCGATAGTAATAATCTCGTTGCTCAGGATCAATTCGAGATCTCTCATGACGAACAAGAGACTTTTTCCTTGCGATTTCCGACTGAGAAGAATGGCGCTCATCTGCATATCCCGACTCGACCACTTTAACAAATTGGTTAGATATTATATGTTATATATTTTATTTTACCAGAAGGAGCATATATAAAAAGACTTACTTAGTCCGAGCTGACAATTGAACCGCTTAAAGGAGAGTAAATGATTTGATAAAGGCTCAAAAAGGGTCGATGAGCTTGAGTATGGCCCCTTAATCAACGACGAAAGAGACAAGTATTAGTTGTTCAAAGTTTTCAGGTGAAGATTCAATTTAGGACTACAGGGGTAATTGTGGATCTGAAGCTAGCAAAGATTAAAGTTTTTAAGTTAAACCCAATCCAGACAAGTTTGGGTGCATTGAAACGCGTCTTCTTTCCTAATACGGTTAACTTTGTTTACTTGCTTATTACCACGCGTTGGCAACACTTTGTCTGCTTGTCAAAGATTGGAAGGTTACATTGATAAGGTTGGACCGCGATATAATGAGCTTCTGTATTTTCTTTTGGCGTGTCTCTTAGTTCTATCTACCTTGCACGTGGTGAGGGGGTGTGCGGCTGGGTGGCTCATAACCCGCCGAGTCGGCCTAGTAATTGATCTGCATACCAAACCGTTCTTTGCGCATTCTTACAGGAATCGCAAGAAAAGGAAGAAAAATTTTTTCCCCGGACTACTGAGGTCTAGCCTCAGGCACGGTTCCTTTTTTTTTTTTTATATGTATTTTTTTTTGCCCCTGTCATAGTAGTGTAGAAGATTGAGGTGCAATTGTAAACTCTTGTAAGATTAAGAGGGCAAGTGCAAGTAGAGCCATAAATACAGAATACTGCATTAAACATGTTTTTCCAATCAATTGGGTTACGGCGCATACTAAGAATGCTCGAGTAGAATTTAAGTTGCCACGACTTACTGTATTGGCGGTTGCTGTACGACACGTCAATTGGCATGCACATACCATATGCTAAATATAGGCCCCTTTATGTCCGCGAAGACAAGAAATTACGTTTACATTTCCGATGCAGACCCAATTCCAACAGCTAGTCTCATTTAGATAGGGCTTTCCATAAATTATTAGACCTCCCGAAACCGGGCTCTCAAAGAAACTTCTTTGTTCTCTATCTACAAAGTTGAAACCTTTCAAACAAACAACATACACTCGTTTCAATTGAAGAAAGGAATAAAACTAATTCAACCGCATCAACAACTTGTCTACTCTTCTCTTTTCATTTACGCCTTAGTCTTTACTGTGAGAACAAGCTGGTTCTAGAACATTGCTAGAACATTGCTAGAAAGATATCCAAATAAACATGCTAGCTCCCATTTCCTCGGTACCTTCTGTTGTAACAAACCGCCCTGGTTCGGCCGCGGACGATGGATCAACAGCAGATGAAACTTTTGGCAAGTCTCAAGTCTCCTGTGACATTGGATCGGATCGTGTGAGCCAAGCTGCACGGGCAGGCAGGCATAGACCTAACATATCAAGTGTTAGCAGTTTCAACTCGTTAGGAAGAGCCAGCCCTATCAATGCTCAAGCTACAGGACTGAGAGATTCGACATTCTTGGATCAGTCACACTTGACTCCCCATCTTGGTAGCAACGTTAAGAGTCTTCTCCCTCACTCCGCCACCCTTGATCTCTATAGAAAGAATGCAGAGAAATCTGACGATCCTGCTGTCATCTATGATTTTGCCCTGTTTCTGATTCAATCTGCCATTTCCGATTCATTCACCCCTTCCTCTTCTTCATCCTCGGATTGTTTTGTTTCTCCCAGCTCTTCTTCCTGTTCCATTGAAGTTGACAGCAATCCTAATCACGTGCCTAACGTCAGCAAAAGTATATCCTTGGGAGATGAGACTGATCCCGAAATCGCGCTGACTGAGGACTCTGATTCCAATCAACGATCGGCTTTCAACAGAATTGCGACTTTGTCCGAGACAAATAATGATTCATCTGCAAGTCTAAATATATCTGATCCTTGCGGATCTTTCTCTTCATTGTCCTCATCTGGTTCAAACGGTGAACGGCAAAAAATACTCAAAGAAGGCATTGTTATTCTCAAGAAACTTGCTATTAGAAATTATGCTGATGCGCAGTATCTGCTTGGAGATATCTACTCGTCTCGTTGTACCGGAAAGAAAGATCTCAAGGAATCCTTTTATCATTTCGTGTCAGCATCGAAACATGGGCATCTTGAAGCTTCTTATCGAGTTGCACTATGCTATGAACTAGGTTGGGGTATTGGTCGTGACTTTGCGAAAGCGGTTCATAATCTAAGACATTGTGCGAGTCGTAATCATCCAGGTGCTCTGGTTCGACTAGGAATTGCATGTTTCTATAATCGTTTGGGGCTCAACAATCATCAGAAAGAGGGTATTCGATGGCTAACTCTTGCCGCACAGTCTACGAGTGAATTATTTCCTTCCGGATCATATGAGCTAGGTATCATCTATGAAACTGGGTATAAAGATCTTGTTATCAAAGATGAGGCCTATGCTGCAAAACTATATTCCCGTTCAGCAGAGGTGAATTACCCACCTGCAGCGCTCAAATTGGGCCATGCATACGAGTATGGGACTTTATCTTGTCCCCAAGATTCAATGCTCAGTATTCATTATTATACTTGCGCAGCTGTTTCTGGGGAACCCCGAGCCATGCTTGCTTTATGTGCATGGTACATGGTTGGATGCGAAGGAATTTTGAATCGTAATCCTCAAGAAGGATTTGGATGGGCTAAAATGGCAGCAGTTGTTGGACTTCCAAAGGCAATGTATGCAGTTGCTCATTTTTATGAGAATGGGACAGGAACTCGTAAGGATGCGGTTGAAGCAGAAGTTTGGTATAATCGTGCTGCAGATGCAGGATATAAAGACGCAGTCTCTAAAAGACAAGCTAAGTTGAATCAGTCTAATGGAGCAAACCAAAAGATGAAGATGTTGAGAAAATTTCGCGTCATGAAGAAAAATTAATGGTTTTAAATATCAGATTACCAAAACTCTACCTAGTTTCCCTTATTTTTTCGTTTCTTTTCAACAAAAAAGAACATTCTTTCTTTTTTTTTTTTTTGCATATTTTTAGGAGTCTTCACTTTGCTACATTCATAGGAATAGGTATAATTAAGAGTATAGTTTTTTTTCTTGATCAATCGGTAAAAAAAAAAAAAAAAAAAAGAAGAAAAAGGCAATCATGGGAGAGTAAAATCATTAAATAAAACTTTAGATGGAGCTGCAAGATTGCCCTGCTCATCAAAAGCAACACCTTCAGCCTTGAGCCTGGCAATCTTCTTTGCTACAAAATCAGTGTGAAACGAATCTTGGTAGTCGCTGGTCCTTGAGCTTTTCCTGCTTTTAGTTTTAGGTGCTAATGTTTTACTAATCCCGCGAGGGCCCATTTTTGAATTCCATTGACCTTGAAATCCTCCAATAAATCCAGTCGCAGAAATGACTCGATGACAGGGAACTTTGGGAGCCCAGGGATTCCTTCGACAAGCACCTCCAATAGCTCGAGGGCTTGAACCTAATGCAAGCGCTAAATCTTTATAGGTTGATACTTTCCCCTCAGGGATTTGTATCATGAGTTTATAGACCTTAGCCTGGAAGGGAGTAATCCCTTTGTACGTATAGCTGCTATCTTCAGAATCATTACAATTAGAAGACCAGAATAGATATTCCACATCTTTACTCATTTCCGACATTTTAGTAGAGTATCTCTCACTGAAACTGATCTTAGACAAGGAGCTCCCGGTCGCTGTTCTTGTTATCTTATCAGGGGGAAAAGTGTTATGGGTTTATTAGTAATCTGGGAACGATAAGGTTTTCATCTCCTTCTGACTCATTCAAAACTGAAACTAAACGTACTAATGTCTACAGAAGTCACAACATAAATTACATGATATAAATTTTCTATTCTCGTCGTCTCTACAGTTCGTACTTTTCCCACCCTTTGATCAATTCTCTCCTTTCATTCTTCCGCTAATACTTAACTTAATTAGAATTTAGTCAGTTAAAGACGCGTTGGCAATAACGCGTGACGCGCCAATGTCCCAACCATTTCTAACATGAACTGTAACGCGTGAATAAACGCGTCTGGCATCACAAATAAGTCGAAATAATTTTACTAAATTGCGGTACGCGCTGAAACTTTTTAAAATTGGTCTGCATACAAAAAATCTCCAACTTAATCTTTAAATAACAGCAACAACAAATTTCTTTTCTCCGAAGAGAGATTAAAATGACTAACTAAAAAAACTCCACAGCAATACTTTAAAGACAAGACTAGTTCCGACTATATAGTTTCTTTTTTTTTTTTTTTTTTTTTTTAATAGAATCAATGATTTAGTTTTCTTTTCTCAATTTTTTTTTTTTATAGTTTAAACCATGCAAAGAAGCCATCCTTTGGTTGGCAATAGCCAGATCCCTCAATGCCAAGGTGAATTCTGTGGCCGGCACAGAATCCTGATCCTGTAGTTGTGGAATCAATGTCGGCCAAAGCATCCTTGACTGATGATGTGGCTGGCTCTCCTTCCTTGTCCTGTTTAATGCTGTTGTCAAAGATTGATAAATCTATGGAGAGAGAGTGTTTGCAGATTTCATCCCGGATACGTGGTTGTTGGAATAAACTGTAGGTATCTCCGACTGAAACTGCTTTGTAAAAGTGTTGTCGGCTCAATATCCGAGTGGCATATTGAAGAAGTTGTCCAATCTCTTGAACATTCTTGAGAGCTCCAGAGCTTAACAAATCTCGTCCAAGGACAATTCGGTCAATAAGATCCCAATCTTTAGAATTCAAAGAAGAAATCTTGGCTACCTGAGTATCAACGGCGAGCTTCATACTTTCAAGACTCTGACTCTGAACAAAGTCGATACCCAAAATAAGCTTGAGATCTTTGGTACGTGCAGCATGTTGAACATTTTCAAGTAAATCACCACATTCATCAATGGAATAGATACGTACAGCTTCATGGCCATGTGCCTTGATGGATTCAAAATCCTTTGCAATTTGGCGACGTGTCTTACACGCTCCTGTCTTAAAGTCAAATGGAATATAATTGTAAGAAAGAGTTGATCCATCTCTCATATCCTGCTGTTTCTTCTCTCCCTCAATGGGCTTAGTCTCAATGAATGTTCGATAAGAATCAATGAGAACATTTTGAACATCTCGCTTCTTCAAGTCACCAGAGGTTGAAGAGTTTGAACTAGTTGAGTTGGTTATGTGAGATGAGTTAAGACTTGTTGAAGAGTTGCCGCTAAATGTCACAGAAGGAGCAGCAGCACTAGACGACGTTAAAGTAGCAGCAACACTAGATGATCCTGATTTTGTTTGACCCTGAGTTGAATAGGCATCTCCATTAGAGTCATAAAATACAGTCCGAGTCATCTGAATAGTAGTAGTAACGTCGTCGTTAACGGTAACTAACGTAGTAGGTTCAGCAGATGCACTTAAAGTTAAACTGCTAACTGGTGCTGAATTTCCATTAGCTGTCGAACCCGAGCTCGAAGAGACACTATTAGCGATATTCGAAGAAGATCCTGAACTTGGTGATGATACCGAACCGGCGGTAGTCGTAGGATCCTGATTTCCAGTACTGGCTGCTTTATTTCCAAGGTCGATCTGAGATTCAAGTTGTGTAGTACTAGGACTATCAGAAGAAGATATAGAGATACCAGTATATGTCCAATTTCCAGGTATCGACTGAGAAGAGGTAGTCGTATTAGAATAGCTAACAGGACTGCTGGTTGAATCACCACCGACTCTATTAGCGACAGCAAGTTTGTTGTATACGTCCACAGTTTGAGCAGGGCTAGAAGTAGTAGATGATGATGTATCTATGAGGACAGTGACAAGTTCTGTTAAGGTAGTTTCTATTAAACTTGTTTCAGAGAGTGTAGAGAATTGACCATCAGAACTAACGACTCGATCAACCACAGTAGGAATAGTTGTAGGGACAGCAGATGTTTCTGTAGCCCAGACGCTAATGTAAATGGTCGAAGTAATGACACCTTCATCTGTAAAAGATGAGGGTGAGCTCCAATTACCAGCATTGGCAGCAACAATTGGAAGTACAAGTCCTAGCAATGCCGCGGAGTACTTCATTGTAATTAAGAAAACTTGTGGTAAAAAAGAGAATGACTATCCAAGTAAAAGGAATAAAGAGAGTGACTTATAAGATGTCTCTTGTCTAAAAGAGCGGTAGACAGGACAGAAAAGAGCGTCGAAGTTCTAGAATATACAAATTCCAGAGAAACAAGCCGCGAACTTCACAGGGAATGAGTGTAAAAGAGAGTGATGGAAAGTTGGTGAAAAAAGAAAGAGCAGGAAAGGGAGATAATAAAGCAGTGCAAAACTCGCCAATCTGCTCTCCACCGAGGGGGGGGGGGTTCAGACCCAAGAAGAGACTAGAAAAGTGTCAATCATGATCCAACTAATCACACTTTCGGACGTGTCTTGCAGAAGGCGCCAAGGGGAAATTAGACTAGAATCATCTTTTTCAATTGGCGTCAATTTGCCCCCTTGTTAGCATTGTTCTGAGGAATGTAAAGGATTTCTCCTGGCCAACTTTACCATTTCGGGGGTTGTTTAGGTTGCGGCTCAATGATTTAGCATTTCGGGATTACCCCGAAATCCTCAACTAAAACGCGTCTCATTTTCAATAGTCGCGTCTTACCAACGCGCTCACCACAAATTAAAATTTTTGGTAAAACCCCAGCCAGCTAATTTAAGAACCATTTTCCCGCTGTTTGTTATTTTTATATACCAAACAGTGGCTTGATCATCACCAAGTGGTTTTACTGGTCAGACCTTTTTATTAGATAGAACATACAATCCCTTTTCTCAGTCAATAGTATCTTTCAATAATTGATTACAAATGTCCTCTTTTACTTTAGTCTCATTAAAAGGATTAGAAATGACGCGTATTTTAGTGGAAATTAGATTTTCTGCTAGCCTTTACAAAAGAAAAAATAATCTGTCAATGACTGCACTCGAAAAGCCGGCAACCGGTGCTTTTACATTCTTCGACGATAATTAATTATCAGATAATAATGTTCGGACTTACTTAGAAGAGTTCTCTCCCCTGTGTTCCTGTCTTGTCAAAAAGCTTAATATTGTTAAGGAATTCCTGAAATCAGCCCTTACCCCAAAAAGGACAAAATGGTACCTGATTCTCCTACAAGAGCCGCATTGACATGCCCAAAAATTGTGGTCGAGAACAATAAATTATGTGCCTGATTTGGGGACTTAGGGCCAACCTTGACACAAAGCTCTAGGCTCACCACAAGACATGATGGAAAAAAAAAAAAAAAAAAAAAAAAAAAAAAAAAAAAAAAAAAAAAAAAAAAAAAAAAAAAAAAAAAATTTTCTTTCTCGCGGTTTACCGCCCGCGTATAGATAAGCTCATTTACAAACAGATTGAGTCAACAACATCATATCTCTGACAAAGTGGGATATAGTCTAGAATGCCCCCCACCGAAACATCCGATATTCCAACAAGTAAACTTGCTGAATCCGTAAATGAAAGGCCAGCGATATCGCCCCAAAACTCTACAACTTGATGTCTCTCTGAAACAGAGTCAGTTGTTATGATCCCCTCAGTGATACCATCAAGGGATAATACATGAACACAGTCGACCGGCTCCGCCGCAGCTAAAAATTGTCCTTTTCTGTCAAATTGGACATTACGCATTGCCCCAAGATTACCAACAAAATCGAAAAGGGGCTGATGCGGCTTTCGAATATCAAATAGCATGCAAGAATGTGACTGTGTACCTATTGCAGCATAGACACTATCAGGGCTCCAGGCAGAGCTACACGTGTATTGACGGTTATTTTGATTTCCAAGGGGTAACGCTAGATCCTCAGTTCTCAGATCAATAACCATTGCTCTTGTTGGACCAGCCACAAGATGAGCGGAAGCAGAAGCTGAATTATCAAGGATACCAAATGTATGAGATACCATTGTGGTGTCACTCTTACATAGACGCCGAATATTAATGCTAGATATAAACTTCTGAGCTTTGATATCGAGAATTTCCAGAGTACCTGCAGTGGTTGCGAATACCGCACAATTGTCTGTAAGGGACATCTCTACATGAGAGACAACAGGCATTTCAAGATTACCAGCAGGGTTACGAGATGGTATCCTGCCCTCGCAAACTGGCGTCTGAATATCGCGCATACTATCCTCTATCCCATTTAGTATGCCAACCCTTGTCTCAATTCCGTAGCTTCCATCTGTCGAGCATCCTATCAAACAATTTGAAGAGGCAGCTATACTACATAGCCGACTGTTAGGTCTCGACATGCATATAGGCCCATTCCCATCATTATTAAAATCGAAAAGCCGTATAGTGCTATGATCCGAAAAATACGATTTACCTAAACCACTTGGGGAAATGAGCATGTCCCTTGAGAAAAAATGCCCAGGCACAGGGCGTGCCTTGGAGAACATGGAATCAAAAGTATAGTAATTCGACCCATAGGCAGCAGAAGGGGAATAAAAATTTCGCATACGTTTTGACACCGGATAAGCCTTGTAAGAACTAAAAAGATACTTTCTGTATAGTCTGCAAATGGAGCGAGTGTTCATTTCTTGCATATGATTCTTAGTGTCTTCATCATTCTTAAAAGATCGAGTACGGCTTTTTCGCCGCTGTCTTTCATGTGGTCTTGCAATTTGATCAGAAGAGGTACCAATAGTAAAATAACTGGAAAGTACAGTATCCAGAACTAAGTCAATAGTGCCACTGTCAAAAAAGGCGGAAAGATTTCGGCTTAGCTCTTCTCTGATTTGTTGTTGTGTAGGCTGATATTGTTCATGGCGAGAACTATTAAATGCTTCCACAATGGAATTAAATATCTGATATACACCTTCATAACTATCAGAAGGTGGTAACAAAATGGATGATGCTCCGCTTTCGCTGGGGATTAAGTTTCCTTTAGAGTCAGTCATATAAGGAACAATGTCTGGCCACGCTATGCCCTGCGGATCAATAACTAGAGGGTCAACGACAGGATAGCTGCTGTAGTCCGGCATTTGAAAACTTTGCTGAAGGCAAGTTATTGCACGGCTAATTCCCAGTTGTTCCGCAAAGATCGTTCTTGGACGAGAGCTCCATAAACATTCGGGGTCGAACTCGTCAATGGCTCCAAAATTGGAAAGGGCATAAATTAAGCACTGGAAGCTCGTGAATTCATGCTCCCTTGAGTGTCCAGAATACTCATCTCCAGCGCCACCAACCCATGAGTCAGAGGATGTAAGCATCGAAGATATATTGCCGAGATGAGCAAGCCTGAAATAATCAATAGCCTCAGCAATATTCCGACCATTGTTACCCCATATCTGAGGTAAATACTGTTCAAGTAAATGATCATCACTAGTATAGTCCCCATCATACTCTTCCTCCGACTCCACATTCAGGGTCCCCTCATCCGATGTGCTTAGATCTGCAAGAATATTGCTCAACGACTGACCTGTACTCAAGAAGCCTTCATCGTCACTATCGCGATAGTGTTCCCCTCCTCCTCCTCCTGCTGCTGCTGATGCCGTCTCCATATTCCAACGGGCCAAAATACTATATTGTCGAATTGTATAAATCTGGCCAAAGTACCGAAAATAGGGCAAGTGTACACAATCTTAGAGTCATCAAAAATTCCCTACAATAATACTCAATTTCGTTTCCGTCGTATATTGTCTTCACCTTTCTACATGGTACCAAAAACAGAAGAAGGCGGTAGTATATTGTCGGCCTTATTACTTTTGCCAAGGTTCGATGATTCTCGGGGTCCGATGAGCATCTAGCCTAGCAACCAAGAAAGATCCTTTTCGGCAGAAACGTGTAAACGCGCCCCCCCCACCACAAACATGGCTCAGAGAGCAGTATTTTAGAGAGAAAAAAAGAAAAAAGAAAAACAAAGAATTCAGAAAGTATTGAATGCATCATATTCTGGAGACAGAATCCATTCAAAGAGGGATATCAGTACATACAGCTTTTTACACATACACACAAGACTCTCATACAAAAATGGGGGGAAAATTAAACTAAAAGAGCATGTTCTCTCTCTTTCTTGTCAACATTTGTACAAGTATTGAAAACAAAAAAAAAAAGCAGCTAACAAAAAAACAAAACGAAGAAGTTTGCGAAAATCAATTATGAAAAAGATCCTGCTACATATTCATTTGTAATCCAGTAAACAAATATACGCATCGATTCCTCATCATATCTCAAATCCTATATTTCTTGTATGATGCATGTCTATCTTTTCGTCCCTCACCCTTTTATGTGCCCCCCTCCTTTTAAGGAACTTATTTTCCGGTAGTAGGGAGACCGACAGCAGCCTTGAATGAATCGTAGATGAGCCATTGCATACCGGTCAAAGTACCAATCATAACAATACGGACAGGGAGACCATTCCAGAGACCAGCAAAACCAATTTGCTTATAGATTCGACCCAATGCATTACCCATTGACTCACCAGGCTTTCGGTCAGCATTGATCTTGGAGACCATGACGTCAGCAGGGTGGGAAACGATAGCACAGAAAATACCAGCAATGTAACCACCGAGGAAAGAAACACCAGTTTGAGAAAGAACAGAGAGCTCTTCTTTCTTGTAAGGGATCTTGCTGTAGATATATAGGACAGTATTTTCAAATGTAGCAAACTTGACCATAGTATAGGGAATTTGACGAGCCCAAAGTGGAGAGAGACCCTTGTAAAGAGCACCAATACCGCCTTCAGCAGTAATCTTCTTCCATCCATCGGTAACAGAGCTAGCAAAAGGTGGAATAGTAGTCTGAGTTCGAACCTTGATGGCCTCAAAGGGGCAGAGAGCCAAATCAGCAAGGAATTCAGCAGAGGCAGAAGCAGCTAAAAAGATACCAGTCTTATAGTTGGTAGCATAATAAGGTCCGACAATGTCTGAGTACTTCTTCTTGAAAGTTTCGTAGAAGCCGTACTTACCGGCACCCTGGAAAGAGTAACCAATAGCAGTAGCACCAAAACCAGTGAAAATACCGCCAAATCCCTCAGCCTTAATAATGCTCTTCCAAGCTTGCATGTTGCTACTGTACAAAGCGGGGTTAACCTGCCTTCGACATTTGACAAGATCAAGGGGAGTAACTGCAGCATGGGTAGGACCGCAAGCAAGAACACCGCCAGCAGTGCAAGCGAGAAAGTACTTGGGAGAGTATAATGGGATCTTCTTGCCAAGGTCATGGACCTTCTCGGCACCTAGTTTGAGTTCAGCCTCAGCCTCATTGGTGAGCTTTTGAACTTCCTTCTTTGCTCCATCGAGGGATGCATTCACATAGAAGGATGAAGAGTACTTCATGGACTTTTTCAAGGAATCATTAGAAGGATAAAGATGAGACATGATGAATAACTTTCCAATCTGAAAAGGTTTTTCTCTTGTTCTTGCGACCGCCTGCTTACAAAAAAAAGACCTTTTTGTGTGAGTGGTTGAGGACAGAAAAGAAAGGAAAGAAAAAGGGGGAAAGACTTGTCCAACACAATCAAAAATCTCAAATTTACGCTAAAGTATGCGTATATCTGAGTATTGAGTTTGCATAGTTTCCCGGCTTGTGATTGGTTATCGGTACTGCTCGGGGTTTGAACATTTGCATTGCAACCCTTATCGGCGGGTAATAAGCCGCCCTCCCCGGAATTTTTCTCTACAATGTAACAATGATAGAAAAAGAAAATCATAATTGATTCATTAATCTAATACACATAAATTGGTAATAGTCATTTTTGTTGGCCACTTCCTGTAGAAATGTACCTTTTATTATAAGTCTTTGCGCGCTTTCTGAGGGCTAATTTTGTAGTAATTTAGTGATTAACATCTAGTTTCACTTTGAGACTGAAAGAACAAACAAACAAACACAAAAAAGAAAAAAAACCAAGAAAAAAAAAAAAAAAAATCAATGCTTAACGAGGCTTTATGTAACTCTGCATTTTTGTTTTCCTTTTATTTTGTGTTCCTTCACTTCTTTGCACAGCAACCATCTTGGGCACAGCCTGTGACACAATCAAGTAGACAACTTTCTGATTGTGTTGTCTTTAACGTATGAGAATCAACACCAGGGGCGGCTTCACTACTTCCCGTAGTAGATGGCCTTCCATTACTAGTGATTTCGCCATTATTTTGGGTTTGTTCTGGTGCCTTTGGTGTAGTAGGCAAGTTAGTCTTGGCCGCATCAGCAAAGGATTTTGTTCCCAAGCTTTGATAGGTAGAATTACCATTCTTTTTGTTGCGCCTATTCTCTGCGAAATTACCTCCTTCTTCATCGCTGCTACTTATCTGTCCAGAATAATCCCCTGAGCCTTCACCTAAAGTTAAAAATTCAGGTTGGATAGTTGCTGAGTGTACACCATAAGCATGTAAGCACCTTCTGACTCGTTTTGCAAGTTGCATAAAATCTTCTGGCCGAGTAGTGACTGCCACATGAAGTGAAGCAATAAAAAGATTCTCTCGTAATATCCAAATATGAAAGTCATGAACACTTTCCACACCATCTAATGAAGATATATCCTTGCGTAACATATCAAGCGGTATATCAGAGGGAACAGCCTGAAGCAAAATTTTGCTACTATCTTTAACCAAGGGCAAAGCCGTCGAAAAAATAATGCATGTGATAACCAAAGAGATCAATGGATCCATATAAAAACGCCACCAATAATCGGTCAACATGATGAAGAGAGCTGCGCCAATGACACCTACATTTCCAAGAGCATCACCCATTACATGTAAGAAAACACCTTTCATATTTAAAGATCTTTGCTTCTTTTTGCCTTTTGGACCGCCATGCTCCTCTCGAGCGTGATAGTGGTCAGCATGAACAGCGACGCTGCTGTCTCTTTTATGACCGGCTTTTTTAGGTCTTGCTCTCCCAGTTCCACCATTGCTATCTTGAAGAAGTGGGGTCGATGGAGATGGCGAGCTATCGTCATCAGTGTACGAATCATCCCAAGTCCTTGATAGCGTACGCTGGACCACAGCTGAAGGAAAGACAGATTCAATATCTCCTTGATCAAAAGTGTCTCTTTCTTCATCGTCGCTGGAAGGCGACTGAACAGCTTCATCATTTGCGTGTGCTTCAATGTCATTTCCATGAGAATGAGAATGTCCATGACCATGTTCGCCTCCATGGCTATGACCATGTTCATGAAATAGAAGGAGACCAATGAAGTTAGACGCTAGGCCAGCACATCCAACAATCATAACAAGTTTTGGATTGGTAATAGTCTGCACTTGGACAAGTCTCTGAATAGCCTCCATGAAGATGGAGAGACATAAAGCTACTAGAAAGACGCCATTAATTAGTGCACCAAGAATTTCTGCTCGCTGCCACCCATAGGTGTACTCAGATGTCGGCGAGGAATTCTTAGTCAAACGGACGGCATAAAGTGCAACGATTAACGAAAAGATATCGTTTAACTTAATAGCAAGGAGAAAAGTACTGTTAGTAAAACTTTTTGAGTGAATGCAAAATGTTGATTTCGCTTACCATGTGGAATGAGTCTGCCACCAGGGCGAGCGAATGAACGGCATAACCTAGGGAGAAAAAAAGCCAGCAGCTGTCAGAACACATTCAATTAAAATCACAATGAAAGTATTCTCCAGGTAAAACCAACACATGGTCGTTGAACATTCTCTAGCATCATTGTGCTTCAACAAGGTAGATTCGACAAATTTAAAACTTACCAATGATGATCTCGAGCAGAAAAAAGACACTATCCAAAGCTAAAAGAGCGAGGATTCGGACTTCTCGACCGTTCAACATTGTAAACTATTGCAAGCTTCAGCAGAGTGCTCTATCGTCTCTTTACCCAATGTAGCGCCTCCGTCCAAACAAATGCTGAGCAAAGGGACGTGAAGAAGAAGAAAAAAAAGAAAAAAAAAAAGACAAACTAATAATATTCGTTATCTCTCTTCCCTGACTCGTCTTTGACGTTGAGCTAATACCAAAAAGAATCGATCTCTCGTTTGTAAGCAGGCGACGATTGTTCTTGTATATGGGAAAAAAAAAAACAAATTGGGAAGTTTTCGTTGTCGGTTGGTCTCCCAGAGATTACCCAAGGGGAGGGACCAACTTCTCCACTTTCCTCTCTTTTCTATACTTTGGCGCAAGTCAATTAGTATGAAAAAAAAAAAGAAGCAAAACCCAAAACCCAGATAATCGTCTTTCAAAATGGTCGAGTTCATGATTGATCAAGTACGTGGTCTTATGGACAAGGTCGCCAATATCCGTAACATCTCTGTCATTGGTCACGGAGCGGCTGACGTGTCAGAGTCTCTTGTCCAGGGAGCTGTTCTCCCTTCTATAGGAAAGCTAGATCATACCCGTGATAATGAGGTAGAAAGTCATACTACTATCAAGTCAACTGCTATCTCTCTTTTGTCAGAGGCCTCCGATGAGGATATCGCAGATATCAAGCAAAAGACGCAAGGAAAGGAGTTCTTGATTAACTTGACTGATTCTCCTGGTAACAGTAAATTGATTCCTGAAGTCACTGATGCACTCCGAGTTACTGATGGTGCTCTTGTTGCAGTGGATTACATTGATGGTCTTGGTGTCCAGAACGAAAGTCTTTTGCGACGAGCCCTTTTTGAACGTATTAAGCCCGTCGTCCTTATCGACAAGGTCGATCGTGCACTTCTTGAGCTTCAAGTCACAAAGGAAGATCTCTACCTGTCTCTCGCCCGAACTGTCGAGTCAGTCAATGTCGTCATTGCTACCTACAAGGATGAGTGCACTGGTGACTGGCAAGTTTATCCTGAGAAGGGTACTGTTGCTTTTGGCTCTTCCTATCACGGATGGGCTTTCACTGTCCGTCAATTTGCCGTCAAGTATGCCAAGAAATTTGGTGTTGACCGTGATAAGATGTCTGAGCGACTTTGGGGTGACTCTTATTTCAACCCAAAGACCAAGGAGTGGTCCAACAAGGATACCGATGCTGATGGAGAACCTTTGGACCGTGCCTTCAACATGTTTGTTTTGGATCCCATCTTCCGAATCCATGCTGCCATCATGAACTTCAAGAAGGATGAGATTCCAGTCTTGCTTCAAAAGCTTGAAATAACTCTCCTAGCTTATGAAGAGGAACTTGAGGGCGAGCGACTTCTCAGGACTGTTATGCACAAATTCTTACCTTTTACTGATGCTCTATTGGAAATGATTGTTCTTCACCTTCCTTCTCCAGTTACTGCTCAAGCTTATCGTGCTGAACTTTTGTATGAAGGGCCCCGCGATGATGAGTACTACAATGCTATCCACAACTGTGACCCTAAGGGACCACTCATGTTCTACATTGCAAAGATGGTTCCTACTTCTGAAACGGGACGATTCTATGCTTTTGGCCGTGTCTTTGCTGGTACCATCCGAGGTGGCCAAAAGGTCCGAATCGAGGGACCCAATTATGTTCCCGGAAAGAAGGATGACTTGTTCATCAAGAGCATCCAACGAACTGTCCTCATGATGGGCCGATATGTTGAACAAATTGATGATTTTCCCGCAGGTAACATTTGCGGTCTTGTCGGTATCGATCAGTTCTTACTCAAATCTGGTACTCTCACTACTGGGGAAAATGCTCATAATCTTAAGGTTATGAAATTCTCAGTTTCACCTTTCGTCCAGGTCGCTGTCCAAGTCACGCGAACTAGTGACCTTATCAAGCTTGTTGAAGGTCTTCAGCGTCTTCGCAAGTCTGATCCTTATGTCTCGGTTTACACTTCTAATTCTGGTGAGCATATTGTTGCAGGAAACGATGAGCTTCATTTGAGAATTTGTTTGAATAATCTCGAAGATTACGCTCGTGTTCCTCTCAGTCTCTCTCCCCCATTTGTTGTCCACCGTGAGACTGTTTGTGATTATGTTGAATTACCTCATTCTCATTCTCATTTTTCTGTCTCCTCAACCCGAAGTTGGAACGATATACGCCTTTCAGTTACTTGCTTGCCCGAGGAATTGTGTATCGCTATTGAAAGTGGTAAAATTTCTGCTCGAGATGATTTCAATGCTCGTGCCCGTGTTCTTGCTGATGATTACGGTTTGGATGTCACTGATGGACGAAGGATTTTGTGTTTTGGTCCCGATGAAACTGGTGCCAACTTGCTTGTTGATCAGACCAAGAACAAGGGTGTCCAGTATCTCCAAGAGATTAAGGATTCCGTTGTCGCTGGATTCCAATCGGCTATGAAGGAAGGTCCCATTATGGGTGAGCAGATGCGTGGTGTCCGTATCAATATTCTTGATGTTACTCTTGATGATGATACTACTCATCGTGGAGCTCATCAAATTATACCTATTATGAGACAAGAAATCCGTGCTGGTGTCCTTTCCGCTTATCCAGGTATTCAAGAACCTTTCTTTTTGGTTGAAATTCAAGGTCCTGAGAATGCCATTGGTGGTATTTTCTCTGTTCTCAACGTGAAGGATGGTCGAGTTTTTTCTGAAGAGCAACGACCTGGAACTGATCTGTTCACAATTAAAGCATACCTCCCAATTAATGAATCGTTTGGATTCACTGATGATATTCGAATAAGTACAGATGGTCAAGCAATTGTCCAGATGTGTTTGTTTGATCATTGGGAAACTATGAATGGAAATCCAGTATGTATGAGTTTCAAATCCAAGCTTCGTGCTGTTATTACTGAGTCAAGGAAACGTAACGGTATGAAGGAACTTGACCCTGGATACGAACAGCACTACGACAAGCTCTGAGTAGAAAAAAGATAAAATTATGGAGTTTATTTGTTTGATATTTTTCTTGTTTTTTTTTTTTTTTTGAGAATGGCTACTCCCGTCAGGCTAACACTTAGTCTCTCTTGGAAGAACTTTTCTTTGTTTATTTACTTTTTCTTTTTTCTTTTTATATATAACAATTTGACAATAATATTTCGACAATGTCACATAACGTAGAGTCTCTGCCTGCAACTTCTGATTCTAATCATGACAATGCTGCAATAGATCTCCTCAAGCCCATTGCTAGTAGACAGCAAGAGATGGCAAAGATGAACTTGTCATCTCATCTCTGACTAGTCACGTGCAAGCTCAGAAGTCGGTCTCATCATTGAGAGATTATCAGATTATCAGGGGCTACGGACCTTTTCAATTAAATTCTTTTTGCTTTTTTCTTTTTATTCTTTAATATTTTTACATGTTTCGCTAAATGCTCAGTTTGAATACTCATTACTCATTAATAAAAAGAGGAGACTACAGATTTTGCCTTCACTGGATTGTATATCAATTTTGAGGTGGCGGGGAAGGTGTTCTCTAAATGTTCTCTAGTCGTATATATACATGAGAGATCATTAGGGAGTATTTCTTTCAATGGTCATTTTTTGCAAGTTACTAATAAGAGACTAGACCTGCCAGCACCGAACATCGGCGTCGTCACCTCCCGAAAATAAAATCTCTCTTGTAGAGTCTATAGAATGCCATAATAATACATTGACCTCATGAACACCATGCGAAAACTCCTGAATATCGAATATTTCCCAAGATTTAGTCTCACTATTATACTTGTAAATTGCGATTTTGCCATCACATCCTGCGCTAGCTATCCTACCAGATAACCCAGACCAGGATACTGTGTATATGGCACCAGTGTGAACTTTAGGCAAAGTGACATCAAGGACCCATTCCTCATGGACTGGATCACCTGTTCTAATTATTGAGGGAAGTCCTGTCCCTGTATTAGGTTTGTCAGATACTGTGCTCGAAACTCGTTTCCATATCTTCACAGACTCGTCATCTGATACCGAGACGAGTCTACTACTATCTTGACTCTGGGGATTCTTCTCAAAATCTATATCCCACACCGTACTTGAATGGCCCTTTATGGTACAACAACAAGTCCAGTCGTCATCGTCTTCTCTCCATAACCGAATTGTATCATCATATGACGCAGAAGCGAGAAGCTATAAAACTATCAGTATACCACATCAATATAAACAGGCATCGAACATGCTTACATATTCCGAAGGATGCCATTGAACGCGCTTTACATCCTGAGTGTGCTCTTGAAGAACTGCCAAACACTCCATGTCATCATTTGGGGGATCCGCTAAGGAAGATTCAAAGGTTAGAAACAATATAATACCAACACACGACGTGATGCCTAAACTTACTTTCCCAGATCCAGACGGTTTTGTCCCTAGAGCACGTTGCAATATATAAACCATCAAATGACCATGCAACAGATTTGACTTCATTTTCATGACCTTCAAGCGTAGCAATATACTCCCATTCCCCTTGAATATTGTATCCAGGCTGATCATCTCTCGGTGGAGGAGACCAGATGCCCACTGTTCCATCAAACGATGCAGTAGCAATGCTCGGAGGAATATCTCCTTCTTCTTGAAATTCCAACGGCTTCCAAGCGATTGCTCGAATAGATCGCTTATGCGATCCCTCAAGGACAGTCACAAGTTTCAAAGAGACGTCGATAACATCTTGCTCAGTTGAGTTAGTGGCTACTGACAAATTGTAAAGGCATACAGTTTTGTCAGCCGAACATGACGCCAAAAGGGGTAGATTCTTGTGAAAATCGAGCCCCCACACTCGCTCAGAGTGACCTTTAATACTTGCTATTTGGTGCATTTCAAGTTGTATGAATCCGCCGTCTGATTATCGAGAAATGTCCCACAAAGTTTCCGAGTTGGTCATTTTTTAGAGTTTGGCGGTTGCGATGACTTGTCCCAAGGACCCATCTCCCATTATCTGGTGGTAAATATACCGCTTGTCCGAAACCCTGGAGCTCATCAAATCAACCCGCAAAAAGACATTTCGGAAACAAATCTAGATCAAATGATGTCTGGATTTCGAGAATCTCCAGCTGATGAAGCCGAGGAGCAGATTGACAAGCAGTCTGCGGGAGAGTATGAAGTTAAGGAACAGGATAAATGGCTTCCAATTGCAAACGGTTAGCGGCGTTAAATGAAATCGTGAATCTTTTGAACTGACCCATATTTGAATAGTTGCGCGCATTATGAAGTCTGCTTTACCGGACAATGCTAAAATTGCAAAGGAAGCCAAAGAATGTATGCAAGAATGCGTGAGCGAGTATATATCATTTGTCACGTCTGAAGGTATGTAATTGCTTGATCTATGTTCCCCCAGTAGCGGTTTGCTTACATCCAATTTGTTACAATATCCAGCGTCAGATAAGTGCCTCACGGAGAAACGCAAAACTGTCAATGGAGAAGATATCCTTTTTGCTATGATGTCTCTTGGGTTTGAAAACTATGCAGAAGCTTTAAAGATCTATTTAGCCAAGTATAGAGAGGTATGCAGTTTGTATTACTCTCTTTTTATGTTGTTCTAACTCTTATTCATTTGTCTCATTCAGAGTCAACCTCTCAAGCAGGAGCGCGATAGGCGGAGAAGTAATCCCAGTTATAGTGAGGAAATAACGGGCAGTATGCCATCGCTTGATGAAGTGACCGAGGAGAACTTCTACAATTATGAGGGACAAGAGTATGTCTCTGGAAATCAATTCTAATAGAAATGGACCGGGCGGGGGTGCGGTGCTAAATATTATGGGATTATCTCTTCTCACTAGGAGATTAATCTATTATTACTACTAAAATATTGTACCTAGAAATCTGACATTTTTTTTTTCTTTTTCCTTTTTGTATAGTAACAAGTATTCGGTTTTTTGGTATTTTGGTTGAGTTTTCTTTAAGCCGTCGATCTTGAACCCAATGGGTTGGAAAGTCACGTTGCGTAAAAGGTTAGAGTTGCAACCCGTGGATGGATGGATATTGAACTCCCAGATCGCTCGACAAGCCAGACAGACATAATACGACAAAATGCCTTTACGGCTAAAGAAAATAGTAGGCCATATAGGCCAACCTGAATCCTATTCTAAGAAGCGGCATTATAAGTTTGGCAAGACCTTAGGGGCAGGAACCTTTGGAGTTGTGCGAGAAGCTATTGGCCCAGAGGGAGAATGTGCTGTCAAAATCATCTTAAAAGACGCTGTCAAGTCAGATGAGCAAATAGTCTTGGACGAGTTGAACATGTTGCAACAGTTGCATCATCCACGGATTGTCAAGTTTTACGACTGGTTTGAAAGCAAGGTTTGAAGGCGATTCGTTTTGTTAGTTTACCCCCGAACTTTTGCGCTAACTGATTAATGATCTTAGACCAAATACTACATAGTAACTCAAATGTAGGTTGTTGTTTTTTTTTAAGACACGACATGCCCGAGAGTCTGGAGGGGGGCTAACTGGCATATTTAGATGCAAGGGTGGAGAACTGTTCGAACGCATCTGTCAGCTTGGACGTTTCACCGAGGAAATGGCTGTGGTTACAATACGAGAAGTTTTGGAAGCAGTTGCGTACCTGCATAGTTTGAATATCGTCCATCGAGACCTAAAGCCTGAAAATCTACTATATGTTGATAAAGAACCTAATCAAGATCTTGTCCTTGCAGATTTCGGAATTGCTCAACATTTAGATTCCAAAGGTACTAAATTGACATCTCTTGCTGGATCATTTGGATATGTTGCTCCTGAAGTTCTCAATCGCCAAGGCCACGGAAAGCCTTGCGATATTTGGAGCTTGGGTGTTATCACTTACACACTACTTTGTGGGTATTCCCCATTCCGAAGTGAAACAGTTGCAGGCTTTTTAGATGAGGCTGAAGGCGATGAAATTATTTTCCATAAGCAATACTGGAAAGATGTTTCGGATGATGCAAAGAGATTCATCAATAGAATGTTACGCCTTTACCCAGAGGATAGAGCTACAGCCCAAGAATTACTCCAAGATGAATGGATCACTGGTAAGACGGCCAATAAAGTTGATCTTCTACCTAGTATTCGTCCAGGATTCAATGCACGTTCCAAATTTGTACATGCTATTCAATCTGTTTTACTTGCTAAAAGGCTGGCAAGCCTCACACTCCAGGAGGAGGGTATGGACGATGGCGATGAAATTGTAGAAGTTTTCGATGTTGCCGACGAGAACGAGTCTTTAAACACCAAAACAGAGAGTTCGACCAGTGCTGGTAATTCACCTCCGATACAGAAACAGCACCATCTTGCACCTCCTGTCAATCGCCCAACTAGACGGAAGAGTACAGGTGGCTCTCGATTTTCTGATGTTGTCGAAGCTGCAGTGCTGGCACATAAGCTCGGCCAGCAAGATAAGGAGGACAATGGCGATCAAGAGACAGAACCTGCTTCCGAGGAAACGAGTTGATTCCAAATCACCATTTACCCTTCTTTTTTTTTTTTTTTTCCCTTTTTTTTCTTTTTCTTTTTCTAATCATGTACCTTAATTCATTTTCACACTGTGACGATGATATTGTTTTTTAAGACTAGTATTTATTTTATATATACAGGCGAAATTAAATTCATAAATGGTTTTGGACATCTACAAATTTCCGGTAAGGGCAGGCCGTCGCTGAGCGTACTTTATGAGATCATCAGCAACAGCTACACCGAGTACGAATCTGCGATTTGCATCAGTAATAACAGCAAAATCATTCCCTTGTACTAGGAAAAACTTGACCAATTCTTCAAGAGGAGTATCCGGAGTTATAACTTCAAAAGGGTGCTTTGGCTTTTGACTGCGGAAACGGATCATGGCATCTTTGACAGTCTTTTTACCCGGAGCGACACCCTGACCCTTTCGAACTTGGTTTGCTAGTTCATCACCCTTAAGATAACCTAAAAGAGATCTTGTCTCGCTCGACACAACAGGTAGATATGAGTAACTATTTTCATAACAAGCTTCGAGAGCATCTGCAAGATCAGTTTCTGGATTTATCGTCAATGCAGGTTGTAATTCTAAATCTTCCACCGTTGCCTAAAAAAAAATTTATTCAAAGATAAACAAACATTAGCGCTCTTGTGTTACCCAGACAATGCAAACTAAAAAAAAAAAAAAAATAAAATAAATAATTCTTTACCCCTCGGAAGTCTGTTTTTGACAGGCTTTGTAGTGTGGGAGCATTGCTCGTGTCTGATGTTGGTTGCAAAGGCATGATGACTATTTTTGGTGTTCTGAATGTTGAAGGGAACAAACAAGTTTATCATGTCTGCTTCTGGTTCATACCCCTTAAACGGACACTAGAGTAGTACTATTTTACGGAAGGCAACTTTACGATTATTCAAAGCAGTTTTTTTTTTCTTTTTTTTTGAAAATGTATTAACTTTTTAGTTGATAAAATTGTAAACAAAGAAATGTAACACAAGACTGGCAAATATGTAGTCTCCAAAGGATCTAGAGAAATTAAACAAGTCAATAATAGCATACACATTTGTCTTATATCAATTAGCATACCTTTCAGGAGACACGAGCGGGAACTGGCTCTTATTACCGGGCTGAGTCTGCATTCTTAGAGCAGCTTGATATGTTACTTGATGTTAGCAATATAATGAATTCTACAATGCACATATGCTTTTGACATACCTGTAAGAACAAACTGGCCGATAGCTGCGGAAAATCCTCCGAGGAAAGCATTAAACGGCTTAAAATATTACATAGTGATGGTAAGCGCGATTGTATCGTATAAATCAAAAAGAAAGAATCACTTACAAAGGTACCAACGAGCAGAACATGGATGAACTGCCATATTCCAAGCCCAACCAAATAAACAAGAAAACCATCGATGATCTTTGTTTGTAAACTAGTGGACTCTTTATAACTGCCTGCGAGATCATGAATATCTGACTTTAAATCAACCGATCGTTGTCTAACATGTCCTTTAAAATCGATACCGCTAGAATGATGAGACTCGCTTGCAGAAGCTGTTGCCGCTGCTGCTGCTTGCTTGATTGCCGCTTGACGCGCCGTAGCTTTTTTCACCGCCATCTTTCAAATGCAGTTGGATCCTGATCTCCCCGTAGTTATGATGGTTCTCGTAGACTTTGAGCTTTCGAGGTTTGGAGGTTGGGAATTTCCAGCACGTGACTTTGGGACTTCATTTTGTTTGTAAAGTTACCCGTCAAATGAGAGCAATAATTGTTGTTACATCTCCTTAATTTAAATCTGCAAATCAATCCTCTCAAATGGTACTATAAAATAATGGATTCTATTGACTTCCTATAGACTAATATGCACTGCTTCTGTTATGTAGGAACACCCGACATTTACTCTTTCTGGCCTCTGCATTGCAGGTGGAATTGCTGGCTATGCGTACGTATTATACATACAATTGTTTTCAGTGTAATTTTCTCGGCTTATTTGTTTTTGTTTTCCTTTCTTTAGCCGTAGACGATCTATTCCCTCTTTGGTTGCTGGAGTTGGAGTTGGAGCCCTGTTTGGCGTCTCTGGTTGGTGTTAAGTCTTCTCTGCCCGGAATCTGATTCATTGAATAACAAGGTTTATCATAGGATATCTCCTCAAGAACAATAAGGAGTACGGTATCCAGACTGCATTAGTTGCTTCAACAATCCTTGCTGCTGCTTCTATACCCAGAGCCCTCAAGTTACGCAAGGGTGTCCCCATCGTCTTGAGTCTCATTTCAATTGCTTCGACGGGCTATTACGCTACAAAATATAAGCAATTCTACCTCGATTAGATAACGTTTATTAATGTATATTGTATATAGAATTTACTAAACTTCTCAACTTTTGCTGGAGGATAAGATTTCTCACGTGCATCAAGTGTCTTCCCAATCTCCAACTCTGCTCCCGACTAGCGTGCACGTCAAAAGAACGAACAAAGACGCTAAGTGGTTCTTATGAATAGTTGGCCATGAAAAAGACTGTTCGCTCTAATGGTTCGTATGCTCCTGTAGATCAGTTGCATGGGTTAGGCAATTCTGGAAATCGGCATGACAAAGTCGCACGGACGTACAACAAACGAAACAAAGCAACCTCGACTGGATCCAATCGTTCCTCGTCGGCATTTTCACAAGGAGTTCGAACTTCCTCGTCTTCATCAATTCCCCAGCAGTTTATTTCATCTAGCCAGTCAGTCCACAGTGCCCCTTGGGCGAAGACCTCGACAAGTTCAAAACCAGACGGCCATGGGTTGTTGGATCGATTGTCAAAGGGTCGCCAGTCCTCTGATGAGAGTGAAGGTGACAATGACGTTTGCAGTGTCAAATCGAGAGAAGTATCTCCTCAATACGAGATCATGGATATGAACATGTTGACTTCTTGTTAGTATTTTAGTATACCTTGATTGATACCGCTTTTCTCTAACCTATTATTCAGCTTTTGATGCCCAGGAATCCGAAATTATACCGTCAAGTCAAGTGACCCTCTTGGATGACAAGCAAATTCAGGAAGAGCCGATAATAATCGAAGATCACGCTCCACAAGGTCCACCTGTGTGCTCACTTTGCAAAAAGGAACTTCAAGAGAATATTTTGAATCTCTTCTTTGAGAATGATTATGATAAATGGACGCGAAAGTACAGCGATCCTAAAGATAAGCACAGTTTTGAGTCACGGCTCTGTCGGGCACATCGGAGGCAAAGTTCTCTAGATCTCGGGATTTCTAGAGATTATCCTCGGGATTTTGACAGGCAAGACTTGATTGAAAGAGTTTCTAAGCTTATTTCCATAATTCGCAAGGTTATATTAGGCAAAGTACATTCAAGATTTACCAAAAAAGCTTACAAATTTGCAGCTAGTCTTCAAGGTCGTCCATCTCGATTGTTTATTTTGCAACAATCTACTCCCATGTTCAAACTTGGAGCTGGATATTATGGTCCCCAAGGAGCTAGCCTAATCACTCAAATAATCTTTGATGAGGCAGGCAAAGATTTGGAGCGTGCTGCTCATTTCAACGATTGGATAGCAAAGCTAACTACTGAAAGATACATATATATAGTTCTTGTACCCCACGTCACATCTTTGCTTATAATGCAAGACTATAAAAAGAACAAGAATCAGGATATTGACGAAAAGAAAGCTGCCAAGATCCTTGAGCAAAGCTACGCTTACGGATGTGCAGCTTTCCCAAATATCGAGGAAGAAGACGATGAAGGTGATATTATGAGACGCGATTATGACGAAGACGATGACCACATATCTCAAGATGAGGAACACAATTATAATGAACTGCTGAGCTCAGAAATATAGCATTTTGCTCTTTCACTATAGGAAAAACACTTTTTGCTTTTACGTCACGATTGCATTTTTCACTTACGTCTTTTTCTCACTTTTTAATAATATGTATTTTAGAATGTATTGCTGTATACAGCATATAAATAGTTCTGTAACCGTGGCTGCTTGGAGGTTGGGAACTCTACTCGTCCCAAAGAAGGATAAACTAACAGAGTTGAAACTATCCAGGGAGCGAAAAATAGAGGTTACGCTCTACAAGCCACCAAACTACATTTGTGTATATTCTTCACAGAGACAACAAGGAACTATGGTCTGCCGACGGCAGCTTACTGTTCTTTCGGCTATTGTAGCGTTCACTTCTTCATGTATTGCTGCAAGTGATGCCAATCAGGCTGAGATTTTTTCATTCCCTCCTACTGCTCCCCGGGAAAATGGTGCCAATAACTTTTCTCCGGCTGAAGCTCGTTTGTGGCTCGCTAATACTATCGATACATTGAAATACTACTCGTCTCATGAAATTGTATGATATTGTTTTTACTGAACTTTGTTTCTTTGTAACTAACCACGTATAATTACAGAGTCGAATGAAGGATGTAATGAACGACATTACGGAAAAATACACTACAAAGAATATTTTTGGACATCATCAATCCAATAATGCCCTCGTAGTTGTTGCTGGAGTCGATGATATCAAAGGTAGTTATCAATTTATTAAAATGATTTTTTCCGGAAGAATTTCCTTATAGGCTAACTATATTGTTTTCTTAACAGATTTTGTAAGCTCAACGTCCCCGAGCGCTTCTCTTAAAGATTGCCCTGGCTCCTCTAGGTTCAAGACTCTTGTTGAAGACCTTGTGCACGAAAAATCCGCGGCTGTGGGTCGTCCTTACAAGGCTGTTTATTCAAATTCGCAAACTGTATTCCACAGCATCCCTGGAGAAAGCCAGCACGAGTCGCTAGATTTTGAATCACTTCATGATTCTGAACGGCTTAAGGCTGCATTTGAGAATGAATTTGGAGTCTCATCGGCGGACGAATTTGACTTTAACCAAGCCATAGATGCCAATTTTGCCAGGGATATCATTAATTTGAAGACTTTTGTAGAGTCAATGGCTGCAGATGGAGAAAGTCATTTGAATTCTATTTTCATTGCTTCCCTTGAAGCTTTGGGTAATGCATATGGCACTTCTTCCAAAATTTACAAATCTGGTTTGGATAAGGTTAAAAATATAATCCACGACGGGGTCATTGGCCAATCATCTAGCGATAACCAAGTCACCGTTATTGTTGTTCCTTTTGGCGTCAGATCAAACACCCTAAACTTTGACAAGAATGTTCCTTACGGTTCTGGAATACATGGACATTCAAAGCGATCTTCTTCTTCTTCTTCTTCTTCTTCTTCGCCTATTGCCATCTTGGGCATCGGAGATTATCCTACAGAGGTCGATTGCCTGGAAACTACTGACGCCTGCTCGGGCCACGGTGCATGTGTCAAGAATACTTTAAAGGATACTTGGAGCTGTGTGTGTAAAGCTTCAATTGATGATAGCACAACTACATACTGGGCTGGGACTGCTTGTCAAAAACGAGATGTTTCAGTTCCATTCCATCTTTTTCTCTGGACAGGTCTGCTCATTGTGGTTGCGATTGCCGCATCCACATCTTTACTATTTAAAATGGGCAATGAAAACCTTCCCGGTGTACTCATCGCTGCTACAGTAATGAGTTCAAAACATAGCTCGTAGTTATACAATTCTTTTATGGTGTTTTTTTAAGTATATAATTGAATTAGAAGCCCAAATGGTGGAAAATGTACTCTTTATTAAATTTATCATTTTTCTCATGTTAAACAACAGAGAATTGGTGTGTTCGCTGTGGGCATCCTGTCAGACTCAGTTGGGACATCTAATGAGATTAGCAAAGCTTAACCCAGTCAAGCTTATCTAGTGGTCCGATGTAGAATATATATTTTCGACCTACACTACACTAGAAGATTTCTTCAGTCATATTTCTCGGTATAAAAATGAGTCAAGTTGAAGTTATTATTGTTGGTGCCGGTGTCACGGGCCTGAGCATTGCTCTAGAGCTGCTACAACAAAAGGAAAACAGAAGTTTGCCCTTCAATCTAGGCAAATTGACAATTGTCTCGGATTATTTCCCTAAAGATGGGCCCTCTAAGACCCCAAATGCATATGCATCAACGCGTGCTGGCGGACATTGGCGCCCTATGGCAACATCAAGTCCTGAAGATGCTCAACTACGTGAATTTGAAGGTCGAACTTTTCAAAAATTTTATGCCCAAATGCAAGAAGAGGGAAATGATGGGTTTAAAGATGTTGTCGGAATGGTCAAATCATTCGATTATTATGACAAATCTCCGGTAACCAATGGAGAGCAGTTATGGTTTCATAACCTGGTTCCTAACTTCAGGCAGCTCAGTAAAGATGAAGTTCCAACTAGTGTCGTTTACGGTGTCGAGTACGACACTTTTGTCTTTGACTGCCCTCGATACATTATCTACGTTTTTGACAAGATGTCCAACCTGGCAAAGACGCTTAATGTGAAGCTTGAAATCGTTCGGAAAAGTCTCAAGTCAATTGAGGACGCTCCAACACTTTTCTCTACATCAGGTTATCTAACTGTGGTTGTTAATGCTACAGGTTTGGGTAGCTTGGAACTTGGAGGTGTGAATGACGATACGTGCTTCCCTATTCGAGGCCAAGTCTTGTTGGTAAAAGCTCCTCAGGTTAAGCGAACACTGACTTGGATCCACGGACCGGGTCAAATGGATATGGTCATCCCTCGTCCAGGTGAAGGTGTCGTCGTGATAGGTGGCTCTCATTGGGCTAATTCCTGGTAAGTTCCGAAATGGTATCTTTCTTTGACTAGTAATGAATCATTTAGAAGCTAACGGCAACGGCCTCCTGCCCCATCATAGGCTCGGAACTCCTGATGAGACGCTTTCACAGAAGTATAAGCGAAATTGTTCTCGCCTATGTCCAGAATTGGGAGATCCTGATAAGATAGAGGTTCTTGCTACCAGTGTTGGTCTGCGCCCTGGCAGACTCGGTGGACCACGCGTAGCTCAAGATCTAAGCAAGCGTTGGCTAGTACATGCTTACGGTCTAGGTGGTGGTGGCTTTCAAGCATCTCGAGGATTAGCCGAGAAAGCTGCATACCTTGTTGCCCAATCTGTAGATTCACAAACGGGCACGTCAAAAATCTGATGATATATGCTTAGTCCGATAGTAGAATATATAGATAATATAGAGAAGAATGTTTTTTTCTTCTCTTTCTTATAATCAGACTAAAATAACTCTACTTTCGGGTTCGGTTATTATTATCTTAAAGCCGAATAGTTCCTAGTTGGACCTTGAGCCTCTGACGTCAGCACATCGTGTGAAAATGGACCGAAACTTGCAATCAACCTGTAACCCAGTTATAAGAGTAATAGAATTATTCAACTAATTTACTCAATTATTGACCAAATTTTGCGAAATCCATAGCTTTGATTTTTCGGGTCTATGTTCCGTAAAGTTCAACCATTGCAGTCTAGGATCCATCATCTTGTTGGAACTGAACAAGCAGGAATTCGAAGACTCATGACTAAGTTGCCCTCTCTACCAGTAACTGAGATTCGAGGCAAGGATGGGAAAGAGTATAAAGCTCCTCTTTCAGTGGCTGGGCCAATCCAGTGCTCTTACTATGCCAAACATCTTCTAGATGATCCGAGGCTTAACAAAGGTTCCTGCTTTACAAAGATGGAGAGAGTTCAGTACGGATTGGAGGGCCTTTTACCACCCAAGATTGATACTACAGGTAAATTATAATTCTTCCTTGTTACTCTTTGGTGAAGGCTGATTAATGTCTTGTGAAAAACTTAAGAACTCCAGTTTAAGCGAGCTTATCGCCAGTTTTCTGACCGTGATACTCCCTTGGCAAAGAATAACTTTCTTACAAGTCTTAAGTATCAAAATCATGTCCTCTATTACGGTCTTGTCCTCGAACATTTGACCGAAATGATGAGTATTGTGAGTATTTTGGCTATATTACTCCACTACATGACAGAACTAACAAGAAACAACGAAATGATATAAGATATACACGCCAACTGAGGTATGATTGGTCTTTTAAAGTTAAGGACTATTTCTGGCATGCCTTGCTAAATAAGCTACCTTTTTTTTTTTTTTCTTCTTTCTTTTCATCTCTTTAGGGGGAAGTTATCGAGCAATATTCCCAGTTATTCAGGAGGCCTGACGGTGTGTTTCTTGACATTAAATTTCCTGACCAAATTGAGGATCGGCTTTCCAATTGGGCACGGCCCGACCAAGTCGATTATGTGGTCGTGACAGACGGCGAAGAGGTGAGTAGGAAAAATGGTCACAATAGTTCGTTAGTATGGGTGACTGACTTAACCGTGGCATTCTGAAGATTCTCGGAATTGGCGATCAAGGCGTCGGTGGTATTGGAATTTCAGATGCTAAGTTGACCTTGATGACGCTTTGTGCAGGAGTGCATCCTTCTCGAGTGATGCCTGTTGTTTTAGATGTTGGTACAGACAGCGAAAGACTCCTTCAAAGCGAGCTTTATCTTGGTAATCAGTTCAAGAGAGTTCGTGGTTCCCAATATTATGAATTTGTCGACCTATTTGTTCAGGCATTGAGAAAGCGATATCCAAATGCCTTCTTACATTTCGAAGATTTTGGATTATCAACAGCTAAGCACTTACTGGATAAGTACAGACCACAGATGGCATGCTTTAACGATGATATTCAAGGTACTGGTTGCGTTGCTGTCGCTGCTATGCAGAGCGCTTTGATGGCCATCAAAAAGCCTTTCTCTGAGTGCAAAACACTCGTATTTGGAGCTGGTACTGCTGGAACCGGTGTGGCTCATCAAGTTTATGAGGCCATGCTATTTGATGGGTCAAGCTCTCAAGCTGCTAGAAAAAGCATCTAGTAGGTGATCCTCAGTGTTATTACTATTTATTACTACATGTTATTGCCCGATTCAACTAACTAAATAATTTCTAGTCTAATGGATAAGCAAGGAATTCTTTTGAAATCTATGTCCGGAGAACTTACAGATGGGCAGAAGCCTTTTGCGGCAAATGATTCTGAATGGCAAGGGGTTAATGGAAAAAGCTTGGTGGAAGTTATTAAGCACGCAAAGCCGGATATTCTAATAGGATTATCGACAAAGCCAGGTGCTTTTACTCAAGAGGCTGTGCAAGAAATGTTAAAGTATACGGAACGGCCTATTATCTTTCCCTTGAGTAATCCTACTCGATTACATGAAGCCAAGCCGGTCGATCTTATGAAATGGACTAATGGCACAGCTTTGATAGCTACGGGTTCTCCCTTTCCTCCAGTGAATGGGGTAAGTAGATGATGATGATGATGATGATGATTTTCGTTTTATACAGTCCTTCAAGTACTCACTAAGAATTACAGATCGAAATTGCTGAATGCAACAATTGTTTTGCCTTCCCTGGCATAGGTATGGGGTGCGTTTTGTCTCGTGCTGAGAGACTAACAGATGGCATGTTGATGGCAGCAATTGTCGAACTTGCCAAATATTCACCGGTGGTGAAGAACCCCAAAAGTGGAGCTCTTTTGCCTGATATTGCGGACATTCGAGACGTCTCTAGTCGCATTGCGACAGCTGTCGTGCTTAAGGCAGTTGAAGAGGGAGTTGCCTCTATTAATAAAGAGCCCTTCCCTGTGGATATTCCTCTCGACTATGAAACTTGTCACAAATGGGTCGACGTGCAGATGTGGAGACCGGCTTACAGAGAGATTGTTCCAATGATCGGGTAAAGAATGATGCTCTAAGTAATTTTTTTAAATATAAAAGAAAAAAAAAAAGGTAGTATCAATGGGTGAATTCATGTCGTTTTAATTGATTACACATGTGGTTATCGGTTTTATATAGAAAACAAAAAAATTTTAATGACATTTATATCTTGAATTCAGTTAAAACCAAAATGTATACATCCTAAAAAACTTTAATCGTGGAAGCGCATCCCAGAGTTAAACATCCCAACATCGAAAACTTCAAAAGCTTTTACCCGACGGGATATACAAATATACATACCGACTATGTCGTCAATAATTGCTATAACTCAACCGCGAAGAGCATCAGCGGCAAGCTTAGAAGATTGGGACAATGATCTTATGTCTTTGAGTGATTCCAATCTTAGTGGTGGAGAGGACCATGAGGATGAAGGCTACATACGTCTCCCAAAAGATGTCAAGGCAGGAGGAGCTCTTGACAGGAATAGTTCAGCAGCTGGACATGCTATAGTGACTCCTGGTGAGCTGGTAACATCGGATCCTGTGTGGATGCGTGGTCATGGAACTTATTCCGTGGATGATAATACATATTCTGCAGTTGCTGGAGTCATCACTCGAGTCAACAAATTAATTTCAGTTGTTCCATTAAGAGGTCGGTACGTTGCAGAAATTGGAGATCATGTCGTTGGAAGAATAACAGAAGTTGGTCAGCGGAGATGGAAAGTGGATATTGGAGCTCGACAAGATGCTATTCTAATGCTTGGATCTGTCAATTTACCTGGTGGAGTTTTGAGGCGAAAATCTGAGAGTGATGAATTGCAAATGAGGGCATTCCTAAAAGAAGGCGACCTATTAAATGCAGAGGTTCAATCAATATTTTCTGATGGTGCTGCATCTTTACATACTAGATCTTTAAAATATGGGAAATTACGGAATGGATATTTCTTATCTGTTCCTCCATCGTTAATAATACGGTCAAAAATTCATACTCATTTATTACCAGGAGGAATTGATCTTCTTCTTGGCGTTAATGGTTACATTTGGCTGAGCAAGCACATTCTAGACCCGTCAGCGTCTACTAACGACACTCTCAATTCAGACAATCCAATTGCTGCTCCCTCTATCAGTATAACCCGACTTGAACAAGTAGCTGGATGGAGTATTTACTCTGACCAGAATGAAGAAATTTCAGTTCGAATTAGACAAACCATTTCAAGGTACACCAATTGTATTCGTTCCTTAGCTCATTCAGAAGTTGGCATTAATGAGATGCGTATTGTCGCTGCTTATGAAGCTAGCACAGTCTATGAAAATACTTGTGATCTTTTAGAACCCAGTGTTCAGGATTCTCTAGTAAAGGAAGTTCTCGCAACTGAACGGTAAGAGGATTCCAAAATATAACGCGATATTGTAAAGTAAGCCTTTGTATATTAGTATTACCTTTGTGAAATGGGCATAGATTTTTTTTTTCCAAGCTTTATTGTGATCAGAGTTTGATTATCTAATTGGATCACCAATAGCGAGTATACAGTAGTTCGTGCACATCTAGCCAAAAAAAAAATTTTTTAAGCTGTTTTTTTCTTAACAAGCTACCGCAATTTTATCAGACTAGACAACAGCTAATCTTTCCCTGAGAAGACTTACGCATCACAGATCTGCTACCTCAACATATTATGCACAACAAGACAAGAGTTAACGAGTAACCAAAACTTCGTGCGTACGATAAAATTTTCCTTTTTCCGTTTCCTATAACTTTTATTCATTGTTAATGTCTACGTGCTGATCCATTTTCAAGAATCGCGCTTTTCTCTATCTTTTTTCCTTCTCACATCTTTTATGTTATTATCACCTCTCTTTTCTTTTACAATCTTTTCCTTTTCCTTTTATTTTTCCTTGTAACATGTTCTCTTTTGATCTGTGTATCTAGCTACTAATGGTATACAAGTAAATCAAAAAAGAAAAGAAAAGAAAAGAAAAGAAACGAAGCGAAACGAAACGAATTTTTTAAAAAGCCTCTCCTTCTTTCCTTTTCAACGATAAAAAACGAGTACACCATCAACAACACAATCAATCAAATTCGTATTCGACAAATCTTTTTCTTTTGTGTAGAAGATTATCTGCCTGTAATTAGCTCCTATGCCGCCGCCTCTAGCCTCGCCTGGGGCTACGCCGGTTTTGAGTTCTCAGGTACCCACACCACAACCT
>JAJMFC010000014.1:0-29947 GCA_030574475.1 Trigonopsis californica
AAAAAAAAAAAAAAAAAAAACCGTGAGCCTAGTAAACGAAGGCCAAATCGCAAAAAAATAAAAAATCCATGTAAATTCATTTTGACCAATTACTATTACTATTTACATTTATCTATTGTAGCTGTTATTTATACCAGATATGCGATATAATAATATAAAACGATAAACAAGCTGGAGGGAAATCTGGGGGACGTCAAAGTCGATGTTCCCAACCAGGGGTGGGTGATCCTCCTAACTTCCCTTCTGCGCTCCCCCTTTTAGTAGGAGGAAAAACAAAAAAAAAAAAGGATTAATTATTAGTCCTGGCATTTTCCATCTTGACCTACTAAAGATGATGTTTCTACAGAGGAAACAGCCTCCACCATTAACCTTTGCAGTGTCAATTGTGATGGTGTTGATGTACATTGCAGAGCTCAGATGGTCATGGCTCTTGGAATCTTTGGATCTCAACTGGAAGGGAGTCGTTGGAAACTTTGACTGTATGGGTGTATTTATTTATTTGTTTATTTATCTCTTCTAACAAGGTTAATATAGTACATAGACTTAATACCTATCCGCTGGTTCATGTGGGCATCTTCCATTTGGTATTAAATGTCATAGCCTTCATCCCGTTGATGGAGCGACTGGAGATTGATTATGGAACTATACGGTCAGCTATCCTTCTATCAAGTAAGCGCAACAGCTATTGGAGTTAGGGTCTCTAAATTACTTGAACTAAGATAAATTTTTTTTTTGTTGTTAGATTTCGCCGTCTTTACTGGAATTTTATACTTTATAAGCAGTTGGATATTTGCTCCGTCTACCGCAGCCACAAACAGTATTGCAGGTTGTTCCGGATATGTATTTACTATCTTGGCCATATACAGCTATCGACAGTATAGACTGGTCTCACCAACGATATCTCTATCTAATCAATTCACTGTACCTAGCTGGTCACCGCCTGTTATATTGGTTGTCCTTATGGCGATATTCTTACCCTCAACAAGCTTTTTAGGACATTCTTCTGCCCTGATTATTGGCTATCTTTATGAATTACCAGAGACTGCAATTTCGGCTACAAATACTGCTACAACTACAACTGGGGGTGGTATGGGGCTCAACAAGTATGGTAAGCTACTTCGCAACTTTATTATCTTTTTCAATCGGTTCCGATTCCAGCTTCTCGATCCACCCAATTGGGTACTCAAGTTTATTGAGCACAAGGTTCTAATTTTGCTAAGGCTGATTGGTCTTGCAGATGGTTCCAATCCAGCTGCTAATGTTGCCACTACAAGTGCTAGTGCTTCAGCTTCAGCCCCAAATATACTCTCGCGAATCCATATATACTTACGTAAAGTGGTTGCTGGGTTTGTTCGAGTAGATGATGCTCGAGTTAGTACTGGACAATTAGAGGGTGGACGCTCAGGACAGTTTTGGGGTATATTGCCAACATCATCAACTTCATCTGATTCCTCAAATGAATTATCTCAATTTGGAGGACTTGGGCGACCCCTCGGATCGTAATAATAGATATATATATATATATATATTTTTTTTTATTTAAATTCTTTTAATTACATATATTCGTCGAGAGAGAGATTTGTTTTTATGTCTAAATAACAATGCTTTGATTAATTTGTCAAGTGGACCATTTGGCGAGCCTCACGCTGTTGACGAGGAGTATCTGGAGGTTGATCAGAGTAAAGATTTGACCTTTTCCAACGTAAATAATGAGTAATAAGATCTTGTAAATCATCAGGTTTTATACCTAAATCAGCAAATGTCTTTGCTGATCTATCAATTTTTTGATCCAAAAATTGTCGTTCAACTTCATCAGGACATGTAGTTGGCCACCAAAAATACTGAGTAGCTTGAGCAATTAACATTGCCATTTTCTTTGGTACATCTACATGTGGGAAAGTCTTGAGAGTCTCTTTCTCAATAAATTCCTTTATTTCTCCAAGTGTGTAAGGTTTAGGACCGTGTAGTTCATAAGTTTGACCAGCTGTTGAATCATCATATCCAATCTTCTCTAATGCTGCTGCAACATTAAGAACGTGAGTAGGATATATGACTTCCTGATGATTGTTTGCAGTAAAATATCGCACAGGAGCAGATAATCTATTCAATAATTTATCTTCCCATCCAAACATTGGACCAGGGCGAACAATTGTAGCATCAGGTACAATCTCCCTTACCGCTTTTTCACCAAGGAACTTTGTCTTGTAAAATTCTGAACTGCTTGTTGGACTCGCACTGTGAGATGAAACGTGAACAAGTCTAGGTACATCGTACTTGGCTACAGCCTCAGCAATTCTCTTAGCCCCCTCAACTTGGACATCTGGGTATGAAAAGTTCTTTGTGGGGTAATTCCGGCCAACCAGATTGAATACAATGTCTGAATTTCGAACAGCCTCTTCAATAGAATTGACATTTCTTAAATCCCATTCCAAAAAATTGACAACACCCAAGTCACCAGTTACTTTTAGATGCCGTTTAGCAATTTCCTCCCGGAATGGTACTACAGTTATTGTACCCTTACGAGCAAGTCGTGAGACAACATAACGGCCTAAAAATCCTGGACCTCCAAAAACTGTCGCTGTATATCCCGTTCGTGATGATCTACCGAGAGGCCCTTTTGCAATTATTGGCTTTCCTGTAAGTGTTACTTTGACATCTTCAGTTAACCACCGGCTCTGTTGTTGTCCATTGACTAAACGTGTAGCTTTTAATGATGGTCTGCATCGCCCAGTCACGCGACTGCCAATCATTGCTGACATTCTTTCCTTTCTTTTATTCTTTCTTTCTTTCTCTCTGTATATTTGTGCCGACAGGATAAGCTTGGATTGTGTTGAGTGAAGCGGCTGCCTTTATCTGCCCGTTCGTTGGTCAGTTGGTTGCCAACCGGATTAAGTAAGCCATTGCCCTGAGTATGACTAAGCTCAGCTCCCAATTCTTGTGTTTAACTTACTTCACTTTTAACAAATCCACATTGTGAACCAAAGAGGCGACAAATTTAGATTAACCCTTTTCTCACAATGGCTGATTCAGATGTTCCAGCTATTCTTGCCACTCTACGAGATGAGGCAGATGAGGATCTCATTGGAGATTTCTACACAATGG
Source organism: Trigonopsis californica (assembly GCA_030574475.1). Classification (NCBI taxonomy): domain Eukaryota; kingdom Fungi; phylum Ascomycota; class Trigonopsidomycetes; order Trigonopsidales; family Trigonopsidaceae; genus Trigonopsis; species Trigonopsis californica. The sequence continues at coordinate 3,103 of JAJMFC010000014.1, forward strand.
AGGATTACTATGAGCGCAAGTAAGTTTTGCACAAGGCCAAGTTGAATATCCATAGAGCTAACATCCATCATTCAATTATTTCTCAAGATTATGGCATCAATTGACTGTCTTACTCAATGAATTCTTTACCAATCCAAAGAGTGCACCGCTTCGAATGCGCGTTTTTGAACAGCTTGTCTCGCTATTTGCTGATAAAATCAGCCAAAAGAGCCTCGTTTCAATGGGGCTGAGTGCTGCATCTCAGATTGAAGATCCCAAAGAAGCTCTATCATTTATGTCTAATTTGGCAATCAAGGTCAACAACCCGTCAAGCCAGGATGCATATGCTTATGCATTTATAGAGACTGGCCAACTTGAGTTAACTTTAGGTAATAATCAAGGCTGTAGGGATGTCTTGGATAAAGCTGGAAAGATCCTTGAATTGCTCGATTCAGTTGATCCAACTATTTTAGCTGCAAATTATAGAGTGAATGCCGATTACTATAGGACTGTTGGTGACTATTCTTCTTATTACAAGAACTCACTGCTTTACCTTGCGTGCGTCCAAGATCTCCAAACACAGCTCCCAATTGATAAGCAGAGGCAGCGTGCTTACGATCTTAGTCTCGCTGCTCTTTTGGGTAGTTCAATCTATAGCTTTGGTGAATTACTACTCCATCCTATCTTGGACTGTCTCAAAGATACTCAATATGATTGGCTACGGCAACTTCTCTTTACCGTTAGTGCAGGAGATATGGATAAATTTGAGGGACTTTCTGGTCATTTTACTGAGATTCCAGCTCTTCAACAATCTGCGATTCTTATTCGGCAAAAAGTCTGCCTTTCAGCACTTGTAGAATTATTCTTCCATCAACCACCATCTGATAGGACTTTATCATTTGAAACATTGGCTAAATCTACAAGACTTGATCAAGATGAGATTGAACATCTTGTTATGAAAGCTTTGAGTGTTGGATTAGTACAAGGTTCAATTGATCAAGTATCTCAAACAGTTACAGTAACATGGATTCAACCAAGAATAATGAATCATAATCAAATTGAAAGTATGCGACAGCGTTTATTAACTTGGGATACCAGTGTTAAAGATCTTGCTACTTGGATGGAGCTTGTTGGTAAAGATGTATGGGCAGTGGCATAAGCAAAGATAAGAAAGAAGAAAAGGAAAAAGAAAGAGAGATGATAATAATAATGAAGGGTTTTTTTTTTTTTTTTTTTACTTGAAAATTAATACAACTCATACAAGCATATTTTGCTGCTGGGTCTTAATTTACACACGTAGATACACATATAAACACGAATCACGTTATCAATGAGTAAATTGTTTAAAGTTGTCTGTAGACTCAAAAGTGACTTTGCCATCCTTGACTGTAGCAATTTTAATATATCCCAGGCCACTTTGATTTTCCGGGTGTTTGGTTGTCGTTGTTGATGATGATTTGCTGGGAACTTGATCTTCATCAGATTTAGTTCCTGTAGATGATGATGATGATGATGGGATTGTGACTAGACGCGTACCAGCGGCATGATCAGCAACTTCGTGGGATGAAATGATATCAGTTGGCTTTGCAGCACGTGAAGATACAAGTAATGTTGTAGGTCCTGAAATTTTTATATAAATATCATCACCCCATATAATCCTTCTTGTAAATTTTTTAATACCATTTAATATACTTGTAATAGTTTTATAAACTCTAGATTTAGTAATATTAGAGATAAATTCTGGTTTGGTATTATTTGGCCATGATAAAAAATTTGTTGCAACTTGTAATCTAATTGATGAATGTTTTAATCGAATAGGTTGTGCTGATATAGGTGATGAAAGTGCAAATGCAACAATATTCTTTGGATGAATTAGTGTCTCATCCCCATCGTTGAGGACGATTTGATAAATTTGTCCCCTACCAGATAATGCAATCTCTCCTCTTCCAGAGACTCTGCTTGAACCCCAATTAGACAATGCCTGTTATTTTTTTTTTTTCAATTAGTATCTTAGATTACTACTAGTCAATACAAGTCTTTATCGCTTACCCATTTAGTATTGAGTCGTGGATGTACATTCAAGGTATCACCTGCCCACGCTATCAGAGCATCCCGTTGACATACTTGCCAGTCAACCCTACCATCCAAAGTAACGACAGCAAAGCTAGTCAAAAATGGTGATCGAGATGAAATTAACAGATTCAACGGTGATATGCTGGAAATCTAAACCATTTTGAAATTTCAAAGTCAGTTTTTTTCACCAAAAAAAAAAAGAAATTCTACTCACCTTATTGTATAAAAAGGGTATTCCAACGATGGCCTTTCGAAATAGATTCTGGGCACTTAAAGTCGATGTGATCTAGTTATTTTCCATTTAGTTTTTTCCAATTGATGTTCTTTTCTTTTATTCTTTCACTTTTGACCCACATTTTCGGCTTTCCCAGTAACTCCAATTAAAGATCCTCGCCGGGTATATATAGTGGAAGATGCAGGTAATGATACGCTCAACATGGTCGCTGGGGATCCAATAACCTTAAACTGGGGAGCTATTCTTTGCAAGATGCACGTTCAGAAAATAAGAAATAAAAATCATCAAAGTGCTGCTTACCGAGTGCAAAAGGTCCAGTTCCATGGATCTTTGGTACTGTCTTGACAAGTTCAGATACATCTGTAGATACTGGTAATGATTCAATGGGAGCTTGCTCTACATGAACGCGGCGAATAAATATAAGTAATGATGATGGTAATTTCCTGCTGCTCCTTAGGAGGCACGCTGATGCCATCTAATTGGTCTTAAATATATTCCCCAGGTAAATTTTGGTCGCATCTTGTTGTTTGGTTGGAATAACGGAACAAAACATGTCTCCATAGCAACACTCACTCATCCCAATCTTGAAATCGGACAAATGATCATTTCTACCAAAACTACATAACAGTAACAAACAGTACACTGGCATAGATAGAGCAATAGTAAAAGTATTGTACTAGACGACATGTTTGTCTGGATCTCGCGGTTAATTCAATCGAAAAAAAAAAAAAAAAAAAAAAAAAAAAACCCATGGAAAAATTTCTAGTTGTTACCCTACGGGGAAGAGAGCATCCTGTAGAGTTAACGACGACGTAACCATTATTTCCGGACTGTGTCTGTCAGCGTGTAGAATGTCTCATTCCAGTTCTAAGTAGATGCATCTCAAAATTGTGATTGTTTTTACAAGAATACGTCATTAGACGCCTCGGTGGACGGCAGTTCGGAGTTTCTTGACCGTGTCACTTGATCCATCTTCTTCTCCTTTGGCTTTTCTCGATGAGATCCCGGTAAGTTTTCGGTTTATTTTTGAATTACTTGTTTTCATTCAACAAACGGGGCGAACTTGTTGATCGTTTTCCTTTTTTTTTTTGGGGGCCTTCCTTCATGTGATGCCAGGCTAAAACACCATCCATCATTTACACACAACACAACATGAAATATGAAGAGTAATCAAATTTACTTCATTCCTGTATAAATTTTCACAAGAAGAAAAAAAAAAACTTATATGAATCGAGGCTAATCTCGTATAAAGAAAATAAACAAACAAACAAACAAACGCTATTTGCATGTTCGTTCTTTTCGAACACGAGAAAAAAAAAAAAAAATTAACATTCACTAGGCAAATTCAAATCTTAATTGGGATAAGTCCATCATACTAGACACACTTATCTACATGAAAGTCATGCATAATAAAATAATAAAATAATTCATCTTAATATTCTATCTACAGACGCCAATATGTTGATAGAAAAAAAAAACCGCCAAATTGTTTTGCATTCTCGCCCTTGTCCAGCATGCCGGACGGACTTTTTCTTTAATGCAACCAATCAATTGCTAAACAAAAACAGTTTAAATTAAGCATTCGATCTTTACCCACTCAGGTCAAGCGCAATTGACAACCACCTAACCGGTATCCGTAAATAGACCTAATCAACTCTAACCAAATTAGTTCAACTCCATTCCACACTACAAAGGTTTATTTACGAACTCGTCCTGTAATTACAAGAAAATACTCCAATAATAGTAACACTTTTTTGGATGAATCGTATCATGACATTAAAAACTATTTCTCTTTTTTTTTTTCGGTTCATTGTACAAAGCAAAACAAATCAAGGCAAAAAAGAAAAAATGGAATCCATAACCTCATATTTATTATAACCAATAACATGTTGTACAGTAGATTCCAAGAAATCGAAAAAAAAAAATGGAAAGAAAAAAAAAAATTTGGAAAATTAAAAAGAAAGGGGGAAATGATAACCAAGAAGATAAATGGTAATACGTATAATGACACCCTCCCAAAAAAAAAAGAAAAATTAAATGACTTAGAAAATCACCGTATCTCAAGTAAATTTGAAAGCATATCAAAAATTTGATTTAGACAACTTAATAAATCATCAATTAGAAGTAGAAAAAATGAAAGACTGCTGCTCATTGGTACAATCTGCACCTATGAACCCCAACCAGTGAAGAAGGAAAAATAATGGATAAGAAAAAAAAAAATGGGAGAAAAAAAACACCGATGAATCAAAGGGCCATACCAACACTCTATATAAAGATTAAAAACCCGAGGATTTATTGTAATGAACACATTAGAAATAATTTTTTATCATTGGCACAAAAAATACAAGTGGTTCAAAAATAAAATCCTTTAGAGAAGGTAGGCAGCAATGGCAGCAACACCGGCAAGAGCACCAGATGCGACACCAGCCTTTCCAGCAGCACCAGTAAAGGTGGGGGATGCAGTTGGGACATAAGATGAAGTCTCAGTGATAGTGCAAGGGCAGTCAGTGATGGTGAGGGTGGTAGCCGATGTGACGGTGTAGGTAGCGTTGTTGGTGGTGAAGGTGGTGGGGTAAGGGCAGTAGGTGGTGAAGCTGGAAACAATCTTGGTGGTAGTGGTTCCAGTTTCGTTACCGGCAGCAGAGACGGTAGCGACGAAAGCAGCAGCGGCGGCAGCAGTAGAGAATTTCATTTTTGATTGAGAGTTGGGTTGAAAGAGGTTTTTGAAAAAAGTTGAGATAGTTTAAGATGAAAAACGAGCGGAAGGGTCGAAGATACAAAAGACAGGTAAGACTGAGATCTGAATGATGACTACAATAAGGAGCTGGGCAAGGGTCTCTTTATAATAATTCGGGAGCAGGACGAAAACGAGATTTCTCATGCTCTGCCCCCCCCCCCCTCACCACCCTTTGGTTACAGCTTTCGTTCCACATACTTCCAGGGCACCCTTAACCTAAAGGGGAAATGCTCTTTTCGGAATATGGTCTTCTTAAAACGGGTTCGGGTGAAAAAATTTTCGAGACCGAAAATTACTTAGTGCGGCTTCATTTGAAACTAAACTACACCAAAAACAGATTATAGTGCCGCAAATTAGGCATACCCGAAATGTTTTTTTTCTCTAGGGAACATCAATTCACATTCCTCGATAATATCCAATAGGGCCAAAACAAAATGGAAAAAAAAAAACAAAACAACTTGCAAGCGATATTCCGCGGCAAAAAGGAAAAGTCTTCGTCCAAAGGTAGCTTAAAGGATTTGCAAAAATAATCAAATCAGTCACCAATTAGGTAAATCGTTCAACGGAACCTTACCTACGATTCTACGAAGATTGTTCCAAAAGGAGAATTTTTTTTTTGTTTATTATTAGCTAGCTAGTTGTTGCTAAGTTACCTTTCTTTTCTTTTTTTCCTCTCTTTTGCCTGCCATTCCCCTTTTTTTCCTCTAGACAAGTTTATTCTTCTGCAACTTAGCCGCTTCCAGCGGATAATTCCATTCCTCAACAACACTTCAATGTTTTGTTTTTGTTTTATCTTTACTCTGATTTGTTGACTACCTAGAGCAAAAGATCATGTCTGTAAGCAATGTAGTTAAATTCCGGCTTTTACAAAAGTAGAAGAGGGGAGATTGGGTTCAGATCTCGCCCTTATTCTAGATACATTCTGAGGTTCAAAAAATTATCTTAATTTGCTTTGCCAGCTGACACAACCACCGTATGGAAAGAACATACATGCATGGTGAAAGAAAATTTAATGAGTAATAAGCTGTTGTTAATCTATAATTAGGAGCAAGCTTTTTTTTTCTTTTTTCTTAAGGATTACTATATTTAGCCGAGTTGTCACACGTCATTTCAGAATAGCTCCCAGCATGCTCGCCGAGGGAAAGGGAAATTTTTTTCTTTCTTTTCTTTTTTCTTTGCAAGCAATTAAGATAAGGTTTAAACTTTAAAATTAAAAAACCTAGCACGGCGCAGAAAATTCAAGGGCGAAGAATTGAGTGGGCGGGGAGTTAGCGTGCGGCATAAAGGCTCCAAGGGGTAAAAAATACTTGATTTAGGCTAAAAGAAATAATATAGACTTGCGCGAAAGCGGATCATATCATCATAGATGCTTTTACCCTTGCAGATGGATACCTGAATTCAGAGGGGGGGGCAACACGTATTATTTTCTTATTTTCATTTGCTTCCATGTCTTTGGAATATGTAGCCCGTTGGTTTTGTTCAAAAAAAGAAAAATCTATTTTAAGGGCACGCTGTCAGGATCCGTTTATGGAAAGTGCATTCTTCTTTTGGTCGACTCGTTCTCGACCCGTTTTCCTTTACCGGTAATCCTGTGGAGCAACTTCAAATTTTGAAATGCTGCAGATTAATAGTGACAGCTGACATTTTGAAAAAAATAACTGACTTCTATTAGTTAAAAAAACAATCAAACCTCATTTTGTAGCTGCTGTATAATAGATTTTTTTTAGCTTACGGGGAATGGGGATGGGGATTCCTTGACCCTTTTCGGAGCTCGTACAGGGTCAACTTGACAATAAATATTACATCACTCTAACTGCATTGTGGAGTGGTTATATTTTCTTAAATTTTTCTGTATGGGGGGGAAGAATGGAAGTCTATCGTTACCAAGTCAATTCCTTGTTGTTGTTGTTCGTATTGTTCCTTCGCAACCAACAAAACACAATCCCCACATTTGCAATCCAACCGCTTGGTCTTGTCAAAACCCACTTTTAAATTTGCTTTTTTTTTTTTTGTTAAACTCATTAAGACTAGCTTTTTCGTCTGAATTCTCCTTAATATAATCCATGTATGGTAATGCAAGCTATTTGGTGATAGAAGAAACTCTTTTTTTTTTTCATTTTTTTTTTTTATCTTTATTGATCTTCATTTTTCCAATTAAGCCCTTGGCCTCTAACCATGTATTTTTTTAAATACGAGTAGTTTAAAAGATCTCCTTTTCTTTTAATTCAACCCCCTTTTTTGAATCAGATTTCTTGGCAAAATTCATCTGTACAAGCATTTGGTACATTGTTTTGTTATCACTCCTTTTTTTTTTTTTTTACGGCGGCTACATTTCCCGAGAATTCAGGGACAAAGTCATGATGCATTCATTGCATTAAAAAGTTCAAAGTTGGAAAATTCAAAAAAAGGGTTTTTCCAATTGCTTACATAACTGTAGTTCTTTTTTTTTTTTTTTGGCTCATTCCTACGTTTCTGTTTGACAGGCATACCTTGAACCCTGCCAGCCTCACCAAGTAGTTTGATTTTTTTTACCCGAGTTTGTTTGACCGGGGTGGTGGTTGTCCAACAAAAGAAGAGAGAAAAGCCAGAAATGGAATCTTGGCCTAATTAGGCAAATTCATTAATCTCGGGCTAACACCTTATTCTAACTTGAACTAGTAAAACAAGTAGTTATGAGTACTTTTTCAAGTATAGCCAGCCTCGTTTAAATTTTGGCATTTTAAAATTTTATTTATTTTTTTAGTTTAGCTTGATTTTGAGTCGCTCTTGACCCTTTTTTTCTTTTTCTGACTTTTTGGATCTGCGAAAATCCAAAAAATTGAATCTATAACTTTAAATTGTTTATTTTTTTATTAATTTCCATTTATTTTATTTTATTTATTTATCTTTTCTTGTGTGAGTTCTTGTCACGTCGCGTCGTGTCGTTTTCTGCGCGTTGTGTGATTGATTGATTGACTGGTAAACAAGAAATAATAAACAAATTTGTCGATTTCAATAATGACTTTGACTCCAGCTTGGATTTTGTTTGCCAAGTACGAAAAGAAATTCCCTTGTACTCTTCGTGTTTGGAGCTTTACGAGCTAGTTTTTGCATGATGTTTGTGGGATTTTCAGTATCTCACGGGGGGGGGCAATTATTTTTTTTGTTGCCGTAGACCGAGATGATGGCTTTTACGTCGTATTATCCCACACTTTTCTTTGTTAGTTTTCTTTTCTAGCAAGGAAAAAAATAGATGATATGATATCGAGGTACTGTAGTTAATGCACATATTAAAATTAAGGCACAACAAGATGAGGATTATCTAATTCCCCGTGAACAAAATATTCTTGTCCTCCTCGCCTACGTAGTTTGTCGACAAATTTCCATCACAGACAGTATGTGTTTATGCCATTGTATTGGTTTTTTTTTTTTTCTCGTATTATCTATCCTATGCATAAAAATCCGCATCCTGCGTGATAAACATGCATCTAGAAAGAAAAGGGGGTGACAAGTTTGTTCGTATTTCATATATGGAAAATTATTTGAGATGATTTTGCTATTGTGAAAACAATTAATACGTATGATTTTTTTTTTGATTTTTTTTTTATCTATTTCTCTCTACTCGTATTCTGTTGGATATTCTCTTGGATGGTACGTTTTATTCTCTTTTTCTTTTTAATTATTATTATTATTCTCTTTTTCTTTTTAATTATTATTTTATTTGGAGTCATGAAGCCAATAAAAAAAAATAAAAAATAAAATAATAAGTAGGATAAAAAGGGTTGAAAAATAAAAATAAATAAATATATATAATCGAGAAGAGTAATTAGTATTACATAGGATACAAAATGTTAATATAAGGGGACGGTAGAGAGAAGATGAAAAACCGAGTTTGGATCTGCTCTGCTCTGCTACCTAGTGATAAACGCGGGTATGGTGGTGTAGATAGAAGAAGCGTTAAAAAAATAATTCATTTTAAATAAATACTAGCATTTTACATTAATTATTTTATTTTTGAAATCATCGTGCGTGGATAAGGAAAGAAGGCCAAAAAAAAAAAAAAAAAAAAAAAATAACAGATCAAATTGCAAAAAACAAGAACCCCCTGCCAACTGCATATTCTTTTCGATTTTAACATAAAACAAAAAACTTGTTTTTCTCTCTCAAGGGGTACTAAAATTTGATACCCAAGTAATAATCTCATTTCGTAATTTACTAGTTTCTGGATCATTTTCAACAGATTCAATAAATTCAGGTGTAACCTTAGCTGAAGGACTATTTGAATGACGTTTTGCAATTTCAACAGCTTTTTCAATATAATTTGCAACTTTTTTAAATTCTAAATCTTCAAAACCTCTTGTTGTCATTGCAGGCGTACCAATTCTTAACCCACCTGGAATAAGTGCTGAAGTATCACCTGGAATTGTATTTTTATTTGCTGCAATATTAATTAATTCAAGTACTTTTTCAACTTGTGATCCATTAACACCCTTTGATTTAATAACATCAATTAGAATGAGATGATTATCTGTACCTCCACTTACAAGTCTGAATCCACGGGTTAATAATTCATTTGCCAAAATTGAAGCATTACTAACAACTTTCTTTTGATAATCAATAAAATCAGGCCTTGCAGCTTGTCCTAAAGCAACTGCTAATGCAGAGATTGTATGATTATGAGGACCACCCTGATGACCAGGAAATACAGAAAAATTAATTGTTTGATCAAGATTATACTTAATTTCTGTACCTTTCTTTGTAACTTTTTGAATACCTTTACGGTAAAAAATTAGAGCACCTCTTGGACCACGTAAACTTTTATGAGTTGTAGTTGTAACAATATCAGAATATGGGAATGGTGATGGATGGACACCAGCAGCAATAAGACCAGAAACATGTGCCATATCAGTCAACAAGTAAGCACCAACATTATTAGAAATTTTCTTCATCCTTTCATAATCAATAAACCTACTATAAGCACTTGCACCGGCAACAATAACTTTTGGACGAAATAAACTTGATGTATGAGCAAGATCATCATAATCAATTAATTCAGTATTCTCATCAAGCCTATAAGGCATTGTTTGAAAATATTTTGATATAAATGAGATTTTTTTACTAGGAGTTTGATATCCATGACTCAAATGACCACCATGTGGTAGATCAAGACCCATAATTCGATCTCCAACTTGACAAACTGCACTATAAGCATATAAATTTGCTGGTGCTCCACTTAATGGTTGAACATTAACCCCCCATTGATTAGGATCTAGGTTAAATAATTCTAATGCTCTCTTTTGGCATAACCTTTCAGCTTGATCAATAAATTCATTACCACCATAATATCTTGCACCTGGATATCCTTCAGAATATTTATTTTGCATTTCTGATCCCAATGCATCCATAACAGCTTTTGATGTAAAATTTTCTGATGGAATTAATGTAATTGATTCCCTTTGTCTTTTACGTTCACGTTGAATAATATCATGCATTTCATTATCCACATCTGCCAAAGGTGATGATAGATTTTTTTGTTCACAAGCTGTCAAAACATATCGTCGTCCAGTTATTCGTCCATTGGCTAATAATATTCGTCTTCCACAGCTTGCCAGCATTGTTGTACTGGTTCGTGGTGGTTGATGGGTTTTTCGAGGAAATTTGTTTGATTGTGTTTATGTCAGCAACGACCGAGACTAGGAGTGGGAGAAATGTCGTCGGCTCCGAATTAATAATTTTCGGGCCCGTCCACAAGGCCGAAACGACGTTTTACGATAAAAAAGACCATCGGTTTCTTTTCTTCGTTATTAGTGCTTTTAAACAAGGAGATTTTATGAACAACCCATTATATGTACATGGTTTTTAATAGTTCTATTTCATCAATAAGACGTATCAGGATCTCCTTCCAAGCCATAAGCTTCTTCATAATAATCATAATCTCGAAGAGATGAATTTAGATTATTATTATCTTGTATACATTTAGGTGTTGATTTGATATTATTGTATAAAGTTTCATCATCATCATGAGATATATCACTTATAATACCATTTCGAGATAAACGTAAAAAGCAATAACATGTAGTAGGATTATGTTCAAGTAAACTAGTAGTAGTTAGAGCACGTAAATGATGTTGCTTATATGAAATGAGCTGACATAGTCTAGCAGATGGTCCAGCGAGTTTTTCAGCAGCACGACATGGATAAATTAGTATTAAATGTCCAAGATGTTGTTTAGTTGGGTTTATAGCAGATAAAATGCCACTGCCGGTGTTATTGTTGGTTCGTTTAGTTGATTCACCAGCTTGTCGAACAGTTTGACGTCTAATTGAAGACGCCAATACAGGTTTCAACCCATTTGGAGTAGATATGAATGAAGTTGCCATCTGAGTTAGAATCAATACACAAAGTCCATGTTTATTAGCCAATCTACTCAAACATACTAGTAATTCACTAATTGCCCTATCCATCTTGAGCTTATGTGATTCATAGACATGGTTTGGCTTCCTTTTTGATCTTGGAGTAGATGGAGAAGATAGGGTATAGTATAGTGAAGACGATAAGGAGGATGACCTTAATGATGATGACTGCGGTTGCACATTAATATTATCCCGCCGAGATGATCTTAAATAGGGCGGTTGACTCTCTCGGACAGGTTCCAATTTAGTTGCAGAAGTGAGATTATCAATGACAATCATTTCAACATCTGACGATAGATTTTCCAACCCATATTTAACAAACGCGACAAGCTGTGATAAACTTGAGATTTGAACATGGTCAACAGTACCGCAACAACAACAACCACTATTATTATTATTATTGAACCGTTCCTTGGAAACAATACCAACAGTATCAATCCATAATGTCCTACTATTACAATTTTTGACAAATTGAATTGCTAAACTTGTCTTTCCAGATCCTGATGGTCCGCTAATCTCACATAAACTACCAGGTTTAAGGAATTTTAACCCTTCAAGTTGTTGATCCAAATCTCGACATCCACTACGTATTCCGTGAGAATGATTCTCATTTGTTTTAAAATCTCCATTTGCTTCACGTAGTGCTTCACCAAGTGATTTGCCCAAGGCCATGCAAAAAACGTGTTATTGAAACTCCGATGAGCTTTTCCTTCAAACTTCCCAGGCAAAAACAACTTTCTTCTAACCACCAAGAATGGAACATTAATTTTATTTTACGCGCCTTAAATAACGAGAAATATAGAAAAAATAGTATACACTTCTTTCAACAAGACGTCAAAAAACCGTTAATCAACACTCCACCTAGAAAAGAAGGAAGAAAAAAAAAAAAATAATAAAAAAAAAAAAAACAACCCAACATTTAACCACCCCACACAAAAATAAAAAACGCACTACACACACACACACACAAAAAGAAAAAAAGTTCATTATAATTTCACACGCGATAATAAAAAAAGAAAAGAGAAAAAAGAAATAATAATAATCCACATCAAGTCGGTTTTTTTTATTCTTTTCTTTCTATAGGGGAGGAGAATGAATCTACGACTTTGATGAGACTGGTTCCTTTTTGACTGCATTTGCATTGTCAGAGTTTATCAGATCATTCACAGATACTCGTTGAGGAACTGCGGGACCGGCCGGAGTTGCTGATGGTCGGACTGGTTCATTGTAATAAGGAGCAGCAGCAGCAGTAGAAGGCTGTTGTTGTTCATTCCGTAATTGCCTCAAAGACAAGGACCGAATTGATGGTAGTTGAAATCCTTGCATTGCTTCAATCTCACGTGGATGAAGACGAGGAGAATGAGCAGGTGTCGCCAAGGGCGTATGATTAGGGCTAGGTGACAATGATAATGGGAATGTAGGACTAGGTGAATTAGGAGCTGTAGAAACTGGAGAACTTGGTCGACTTCGCTTTGTTGGTCGAGGATTCCTAACAGTATCTTCATCATCTTCATGAGAATGAGATCTAGACATAGGAAGGCTCCTTGCTCCACTAACAGGATGACTCATTATTGCATGTAATGGAGTCATGACTGGTATCCGTGGTAAATGAGTAGGAGGAGGAGGAGGGTTATGATGGAAATGGGCATGAGGCTGTTGTTGTTGTTGTTGATAATTGTTAAATTGAGGAGATGATACAGCAGACCCAGCTGGAGAAGTTTGAACACTAGCGTTAGCAGTAGAATTACCACTATTATTTGTGGATAAATGATATGAAGGATTATAAGGAGACGTTGAAGAAGCTAAAGCAGCTGATGATAAAGCAATAAGAGCAGGAGAACTCCGAGAAGAATGTATATATACACCATCACTATCGCCATCCCGTTGAGATTTTTCCTTTTCTAGCTGTTGAGAAGCAGCAGCAGCTAGTACATTCATATCAAATGGATATTGCTGTTGATGAGGCGGAGCAGCAAATGGTGGAGCCAGTTGTTGATGAGAAGCGCTCATTAAAGCAGGTAAAGAGGGTGTTGAACCATATAAAGGGGTCGAATTTGAAGAAGATGACGAGGAGCTACCAACAGATGGACGATTATCAGAGGATAATGAGTAAGCTAAACCAGAAGGATAAGCTAATTGTTGCTGTTGTTGTGGAGTTGGAAATATCTGAGGAAGCTGTTGGGTCTGGGGTTGAAATCTCATGCCAGTAGGTGACACAGTACGAGAACCTGGAGCCGACCGAACAGAACGGGGTGGTAAAGGAGCCACAACGCGACGTCCTCTAGCATCAGTAGTCACATCTGATTTAATAGCCGTCTGTTTATGTCTAGAATCGACGGCCTTGTTATTGTAATTTTGGGTATTATTATTGTTGTTGTTGTTGTTGTCAGTTTGGTTGTTGTCACCACCACCCGCCGCAGCTGCGGCTTTATTCTTGTTTGATCGGCGAGAAGATGGGTTTGTATGAATTCTCGAGTGTCGAGTGAGTTCATCAGATCTTGAAAAATGTTTTGAACAACCAGGAAATGTACATGCATGAGGTTTTTCACCAGTATGAGTACGAATGTGGCGAGTTTGATGTTCCAGCCGATGAAAGGCTTTATCGCACATTGGGCATTTATAAGGACGGGGCATTTCATTAGCCGATGAAGAAGAGAATGCAGCGTGTTGCCTCTGTTGTTGTTGTTGTTGTTGTTGTTGTTGACCTGTTGAAGTGGCGGTAGAAGTGTTGTCTGTTGAACGTGGAGGCGGGCCCCCCACAGGGGCCTTTTCAAAGGCTGATGATGCCAGGCTCATTCAGAAAGATGCGGGGATGGTTAAACAAGTAAATAGTAATACAGTAAACCGAGTCTGCCAAAAAGAAAACACCAAAAGAAAAGACAAGAAAAAAAAAAAAGGATGAAAATTTGACTTTGAGTTAAGGGAAGTTATGGTGAGGAGGGAAGGAAAAAAAAATTGGGGTTGGTTAGATTTTGTGATTTTCCTGTGGGAAAAAAGAAAATTTTTGGAAAAAGTGAGGAGAGAAGGTGGGAAGAAGAAGCAAGTAATAAAAAAAGTTGTTTAATGGGGGCGGCTATCTATGTGGGTTAACCTGTTGTCGGGACCACTCCACCAAATTAAAACAATCCGCGAGAAATGATGATTATTATTAGCAATAATCGGCCTGTTTCTCTATGTTATGACTTTTTTTAATTCATTCTATTAATTTAAGGGAAAACTCTTCCGAGATATGAAAAGGAAAAAAAGAAAAAAAGAGACTTTCCTCTCATCCCGGAGATATTTTACATGCGGGGGAATGGGGGAAAATTACTGTCAAAACTTTAATGTAAAAGTTCTCAATGGGGGGCAGAATCTGTATTTGAGGCGATGCCACAGAGTGATAAATTACGGGGAGGTTCCATAAGTGACCCTACAGAAGTTTTGCCTTAATTTTCTTGTCGAACAAAAAGCAAGATATGTCATATAGTTTTTTTTTTTTTTTTATTTCGTCCAAACCCGCCGGATAAAGCCTTGAATTATCCGAAGAAAGAAGGAGAAAATAAAAAGACGTGGTTTTTTTTTTTTTTGCTATTCTCCCGATGGGCCGATTAACCTTTTTACCACTCTTTCTCACCTTATTTTTTTTTTCTTTCTCCACTTTGTACCCAATTAAGAGAAAGGTGGGGGGGGAGGAAGGGAGGTTTTGCCTCTTCCCACCGGAAAAATTCTATTCAAGCAAACAGTAAAACCTTAATAATATTTTGGTAATAAATAAAGAAAAGAGTTTTACCGATTAGACATTTTTTGACTTTTTCTAGTTTTGCCTTCTCCCCTTAAATCCCCCAATTCTGTTTTTCCTTTGCTTAACCCCGCCATACAAAGGAGGGATGGATACCGACGTAATCTAAGTCAATGTCCAAGTCGTTCGTCCTTTTCGATTCTTGTCTACGATAACAAGTTTTTCAATGTTTTTTTTTATATGTAAATGAAGTCTACGATAACAAGTAATGTTTTATATGTAACAAAAAAATATTCTTCAATTATTATTTTAAAAGACTTTCTTTAATCTTCCTAATTTAAAAGGAAAAAGACCCCTGAGCAAGGCTCACGTATATGCCAGAAATGTCAATTTTCTTTTTTTTTCCTTTCTTTAAAAAAAATAAAAAAATTTAAAAACCAAAACAAAAAAAACACTAGTAATGAAATGCCAAAGGAGGAATAACAAGTACCTTGCAGAACAAAAAAAAAAAAATGAATGCAGAGAAAAAAAAAAAAAACCCCCCCAAATTAACTAAAAAGAAAAACACCAAAAGAAATTCAAAGAGACAGGATGAAAATTGAGAATATGTGTGTGTGCACCCAATTATTCATGCCATTTTACTCTCAGGATCAGGTTTGATCTCCTCAATCTCGACTGAATCAATTTGTGTTGCTTCTTCTGGTGTTGCAGCATCAACTTCAGTCTCATCAGGTTCATCATCAATGAAAAGATTAAGGATAACCGACATAAATGCAGTAACTGAAAATCCTGTTTCCATAACAAGTTCAACAGCGCTAAGAAGACCACTGAGTCCACCATTATCACCTTCATAAGTGAAAAAGTATGTAAACCAATCAGGAACAAGTGTTGCACCAAATCCAACTGCTAAACCTGCAGTCATAATGAATCGATTTCGTCTAGTGAAGGGTACAGTTGCACAAATGCGAAGACCTGATACCGCAACTGATGTGAACAAGAATGTAGTCATACCTCCCATAATTGGAGATGGTATAGCAAGAAGAGCTCCAGCAAATTTTGAAAAGACTCCCATAACAATAAGGAAGAAACAGCAAAAGTATCCTGCAGTTCTATTTGCACATTTTGTCAATGAGATGACACCATTATTTTGAGCAAATGTAGACATAGGAGGCAATGTGAATAATCCAGCTAAAACACCATTAATACCATCAGCCAAGACACCTCCCTGAATACGACTGTCAAACATGGGACCATCAACTTCAAGTCTTGATACATCACAAGTTGCAGTAATATCACCAATGGCTTCCATTGCCAAGACAAGATATACAGCAATCATTGGAAGTACTGCAGGTCCATATAATCTAAGTTTAAAAGTATGAACCCAAACAAATGTTGCAGCAGGAGCATTTTGGACATCAGCAGGGCTAAAATATCCGCAAGCAGCACCAATAATACAACCGACTAGAAGACCAACAATAACTGCACAAGATTTCATTATGGGAGCACCCCATTTTTCACAAAGGATAATTGTTGCAAATACTGAAAAACCTAAACCAATAAATTGAGCTGAACCCCAAGGAGCAGCTCTAGGAGCATCATTAGATGGACATAATTGATAATCTCCAGTTGTAGGACGAGCCATACAATCTCCAGATCCACCAGCCCAATCAGAAAATCCTGAAGAGATTAAAGAAATTCCAATCAACAATACAGTTGGACCAGTTACAATAGGAGGGAACATCTTTCGAAGAAGTTTGATCGGAACAAAAGAAAGTAAGATTTCAAATAGACCGCAAATACATGTTGTAGCAATCAATAATCCGTATCCATCAGGGCAAGGGAGCTTACTTCCATCTTCGGCATATTGACAAATCCCATTCTTGTACATTTGAGCAAAAGAACCAGTAGCAACAGGGATTGTAGCAAAAGATGTACCAACAACAGAGATTAGACCAGTTCCAATATAATATTGAGTTTTATAAATATGAAATCTTGTAATTTGAATTAAAGATAAGATTCCAGTAGTTATAAGAGCAGCTGATACTAAATATTCGGATTCATCACCAGCAAGAGCAACACCAGCATCACCACCGAGGATAATAGCAGGAGTAATTACACCAGCCAACATAGAAAGAGCATGTTGAAATCCAAGTACAATTGCAAGAACGATAGGCAAACTATCATTAAGACCAAAAAATGGAGTCGCTTTTCGAGATCGCTTAATAAATGGAATACTCGGGGTAAACAGATAAGCATAATCGTAATCACCAAGCCAACATTCCTTACTACCGAGGTATCTACCGAATCTTTTGCATTTTTCACCAACTGATTTCATTGGGGTATGCCCAAGATCTCCAGGATGATCAGGATGATCAGCTTCGTAGTCGAGAGACATGTTTAGAAATTGACTTGAAAATGGGGGAAAATTGCCTGAAGTTTTTTGTTTTTTTTTAAAAACTAAAACTTGAACTTGACCGATAAGTGATTCCAAACCCGCTGTTTATATGTCGAATCCAATTGACATCAGATCGGAGTTGAATGATAGTAAAGTTTAATTGATTTTCACTTTTGAGATTAGACCGCATGAGTCGTATCTTTTCAAACTATTGGCTTAACGGGTTTGACCGACTAGGTCATTCTCACAAGACACTAGGACGAATATGTCTTTAATATCCCAGGAACATGATGAAAAAGAAAAAAAGAAAAAAATTTGAATCCTTTATCTCCCAATGGATTAGAGTCATGTGGGGGATTTCTTAAAGAATAACGTTTCTTCTCAGGGGGGTCTAGAAGTTAATCAAATTTTCATAAGCTCTGTCAGATAGGCTCTCGTTAGATAATATTACATTTTTATCATTTACTTTGTCAAAGGTATTCCTGAGCGCCCTTTCGAAGATCCCCATATTGTTTATTCTCTTGTGCGGCTCAATATTCAGTTAAGCTAATATAGAATGGGTTAGTCATGTAGAATATTATTGGATAGATAAGCAAAAAAAAAAAAGATAAGAACATTCTACCTCACTCGGAAGACTCCGAAGCCGCGAAGGGGCCAAGATATTACTTGCTTGTAACAAAATTATCGTCGGGCTCAAGATAAGCTAATTAGAACTAAAATCTTGTTCTCGCTGGCCTTCGGGCATTTGCGATTATGACTAAAAATGGATGACTACCATGACTCGCGGCAAGACTTCATTTTTTTCTTTTCTTCTTTCGACCTCGTCGGATATGAGCGATCTTTACTTGAAAAAGTAAAATCGCCTAAATAAATTTTTCTTTTTTTCCTCTGCCCATTATTCTGACATTATCTGGCTGCTTGATAATTTTAAAGGAAAAGAAAATTTTTTTTTTTTCTCTTATTTGGCAAAATTCTTGCTTGTCTTTTGGCCCTTCTTCAAACTGATAAAGAATAATAGCGTTTTCGAAATGGGAGCAAAACTTGTGCCTCGGTAAGTAAAATTAGAGTTACAGGGTATACAAAGAGCTTATCAGCACGGACACTTTAAACTACATCTTGCCCAGGTCAGACAGATCACAGTCATAAGCATGAGATCAATTTCCTTCTCAAGGCATTTTCCCCAAATCAAGAGGTTTCTTTTTTTTTTTTTTTTTAACCTACAAACATCCGTAGCCCTTTTCTCCAGATTTCAGAGAATTCAAGCTTTGATAAGGGGACAAAGGGACCATTCCTATTTCGAACACCCTTGTAGAGTCATCCTTTTTGTTACATTTTACTGCCACAAAGATCGGACCGTAATATCGGGTTTCTCCAAATTCCTAGTAATTCCCGCGTAAATAAGCCTAAGCTAGGATTAAAAAGAAAAATGACATCTCCGTCTCCTGACAAAAAAAAGTTGCTGAATACAGGTTATGCTTATTATTTATGCAGCAGCTGGACGCTAGGAGATGGCCGATAACGTGTTGTTCCCTGCCAACACGCTACTTCTTTTTTTTTTTTTTTTCACCCGTATTAGTATTTTGTTCTTTTTAAGCTTAAGTCACGCTTTTTGACTCAAACCTTTTTGACAGCTCTTACCAAGCAAGACCATGTCACGTTTTCTTTTGACACTTTTTCTTTTTTTGTTCTTTTCGAAATCATACAGCTCAAATCCTGTCATCATGCACTGTGCTCCGAGCAAAATGATGCCCGACATTAGATGACGGCACAATATCAGCAATTGTGGTGACTGCGCTCTTGGTAATCTATCTTTCTATTTATTGGTAATTACAGGGTATTTTAGGGAATATTCGTTTTTGTAATGGTTGTTCGAGTAGTTAGCAGTTATGGCATGTAGACCATTGTACTACACTTGTATGCAAGTCCAATTCTCGCTTTTTGAACCTGGTGCCAATATACCTTACCCTTTTTCTCCCTTCATCAATTTTGTTGTCATGGATCCGTTGTCAACCAACCCAACAAACCACCACACCAACTTTGGCGCGCCGTTCATTGCTCTCATTCTCTTTTTTCACCCGACAACAACCAAAAGGAAACTCTGCCCCTCCCCGGACATTGTCGATCGACGAGATTTCATTTTTGTTTAGGAGGTTATTTTTTTTACATTAAACCCCACCTTTATAGCGACATGGATGAAGAGTACGACGTCATTATCCTCGGTTTGTGATTTGTCCCCCCCCTGCTTAGTTATTGAGATTATAAACTAACCTCCCATTTAATTTCATAGGAACTGGTACGATAATATGACTGATTGAATTTCATCCTTTGCAGGTTTTTAACACGACTTGTCTTGCCTTTTGCTAGGTCTCACCGAATGCGTTTTGTCCGGTATCCTCTCTGTCGAGGGCAATAAGGTCCTTCATATAGATCGAGCAGATCATTATGGCGGGTAAGTCTTCTTTATTATTATTATTGCTATTATTATTGCTAACGAAAGTTATTGTAATTCTTTTTAGCGAGAGCGCAAGTCTCAATCTATCCCAGGTAAGACATCCCGATTTTGTGTGAATAAGAATGTCAATCCTCTTTAACAAATTTATTTTAAAGCTATATGCAAAGTTCAAACCGGGCAAAACTCCTGACCCCAAACTTGGCAGGGACCGTGATTGGAATGTTGATTTAATCCCAAAATTTTTAATGGCTGGTGGAGAGTTAACAAAGATATTGGTTCAGACAAATGTTACACGCTATTTAGAATTTAAACAAATCTCTGGAAGTTTTGTATATCGTGATGGACGTATTGCAAAAGTGCCAGCTACTGAAATGGAAGCACTTTCTTCTTCTCTTATGGGACTCTTTGAGAAGCGACGCATGAAGAAATTCCTTCAGTTTGTTGGAAAATATGATAGAGATGATCCATCTACTTATCAAGGTAACATATACTCTCTCTCTCTCTTTGCATTATTAAATACTGACCCGCAATAATGTTTTCTTTTCTCTTTTCTTCAGGTATTGACCTAGATAAAGCTACAATGAACGATTTGTATTACAAGTATGGTCTTGAGCCAGGGACCAGAGATTTTATCGGTCACGCTATGGCTTTATACCTTGATGACGATTATTTGCGAAAGCCAGCTAGAGAGACAGTTGAAAGAATTCGACTTTATGCAGATTCAGTACTTCGATATGGTAAATCACCATATATATACCCATTATATGGACTTGGAGAACTTCCTCAAGGATTTGCAAGACTTGCAGCAATTTATGGAGGAACTTATATGCTTGATAAACCAGTTGATGAGATTGTTTACGAGAATGGAGTTGCAGTTGGAGTTAGATCAGGTAATGAAACTGCAAGAGCAAAGAAAATTATTGGAGATCCAACATATTTCCCAGATAAGGTTAAAAAGACAAGCAGTGTTATAAGGGCAATGTGTATCTTGGAGCATCCAATTCCTAATACTGATAATATGGATTCATCTCAAATAATTATCCCACAAAATCAAGTAGGAAGAAAGCATGATATTTATATTGCTTCAGTATCATTTAATCATAATGTTACACCAAAGGGATTTTGGCTGGCCATTGTCTCAACAATTATTGAAACAGATAATCCATATTTGGAAATTCAACCAGGTCTTAAACTTTTAGGACCAATTCGTGATCAATTTATGGGGATTGCACAAATATATGAACCATTATCTGATGGAACAAAGGATCAAGTCTTTATATCTAAAAGTTATGATGCAACAAGTCATTTCGAAACAACAACTGATGATATTAAAGATCTTTATCGTAGGGCAACTGGTAAAGAATTTGTTTTAAAACCTCGCAAAGATGATGATGAAGAGGAAGCTACAATTGTTTAATAAGGAAAGAAAAAAGAAAAAAATAAAAATGAAAAATAAAATATATATCTCTTTTTTTTTTTTTTTTTTTGTCATTCATTCATCCTTTACGTAGAAAGAATATTACCATTAGCTACAAAAACCAAAGGTTTGGAGTCGGTTGCCTAGGACAACGGCCAGTTTTTGGTTTCTTGGTTTGATTTTGTCCGTTTCGGCGACCAGATACCGAAGCCCGAAAAATACCAAAAAAGAAAAGCAACAACAAAACCGAAACCCGAGAAAAAAGTTGGCTTATAGAGATTATTCTGTGTGTGGCATCATCATAAAATTCCAATCGTTGAAATCGGTTTTTTAAGAATACCCTTGTTTTTTGTTTTTTTTTTAATTGGGCTGGCTTGATTGAGTGTTTAAAGGAATCAAAATAAGAAAGGGATTTTGAAATCTACATTGCGTGTGTGAGATTGAGAGAGATGGATATGGATATGCAATCTAGTCCTTCATTATCTTTTCCCGGTGAATCGAGTTCATCTCCAAAAAAGGACAGTGGTCCTTTTATAAGCACAGAAAATAATAGAAGCAGAAGGGGATCTATTGTTCATCCAACATTGATAGCACCAAAACCTATTAGACCAAATCCTGGAATACAACATCCCCCGTTAACTTTTCGATTTAATAATTCATTTTCATCTTCATCATCTGGTGGTGCTGGTGCTGATAGTTATACTTATTTGAAGGGAAAAGATAATATTATTTCTTTATCTCCGGAGAATCTTAAAGGGAAACAATCTCTATATCAAATGAGATCAGAATCTCCATTGTCGAAAAAGCATAATGCGGATTTTGCTAGAGATTTAACAATGGATGATAACAGTTATGGTGAGGTTAAATCCCCTGATTACTTTGTGAAACCTACAACAATAAGAAATGTTACTTTAGAATTGACAAGGACATCATCGCCAATGTCGATTTCTGAAACATTTGATGTATCTTCTAGGGTAGGAGATAATACTACAACAACAGCATCATCACTATCACCGCTGGCCAGTGATAGGGTTGGACCACTTTTAACTCCAAATGTGAATAGTCATAGAAGACGATCAACAGTAAGTCTTTACGGAAGTTCTGCAAGGGAAGCGCTCGATGAGCTATTCAGAATATTACAATGTCGAACAACTCCTGGTGAAGATAACCCCAACCGCCAAACAACAACAAATAATAATAATAATATTGTCAAGGATGAAACTATTGCTCAACAGCAGTCTCCTGAACATCCCGATCTTTCTTCAACCCCAACATGGGTTAGAGATTTTGCTGGATATGATCAATCTCCTGTAATGCGTGCTACGAACCGCAACCCTATTGTATTCGACTCTGTGTTTTATCAAGACAGTGTATGAATTTCCTTTTTTATTTTTATTTTTATTTTTATTCTTATTGGGCGTTGTTGTTATTATTATTATTATTATTATTATTTACTTTTCTTTTGCATTTAGGAGTGTTTTTGGCGACGAGCTGTGTGTTAATTTTTTTCTACTTCTTCTTCTTCTTCTTCTTCTTCTTTATATACACAATGAGGTCATATTTTTGAATGAATATATATTATGCATTTTTCTACTTTTTTTTTTTTTTTTTTTTTTTTCCCCCTCTCAAGAGAGCATTTTGCTAGGAGCTTTCTCGCTATAATTGTTATTATTATTATTATTATTTTCCCTCGACTTCACATCTCCCCTGGCAACCAACGAAAAACATCCATCCCATCCCATCCCATCCCATCGAGAACAAGGGTTTCCTTAAGCGTGGGCGTTTATTGTAGATTTTCACTCAAATTTATTCAGTGAACGCGATGGCTAAAAGGCGAAAGTCAGGTTAGTTGAAAAAGAAATACAATGAAGACGCCAAAAAAAAAAAAAAAGAAAGAATAATAATAAATTTTTACTGACCAACTACTACTCCTTTTGTACAGGTCGAAAAGGAGCAACTTCCAAGAAGGCTGCTGCTGTTACTTCAGAGGGAGGAGATGGTGATATCTCAATGGACACCCAAGAAGAAGGCGTTAAAATAGAGGGAGATGATAATAATAATAATGGTGAAGCAGAGAATGGAGAAAACGACGGGGAAATGGTTGATGCTAACCCACCACCACCAGAAGAAGAAGAAGAGGAAGAGGGAGGAGATGGACAATCAGATCAACAGAATGATACAACTGTGCAAGATGATGATGGTGATGTTGAGGAGGAAGAGGAGGAGCAAAAAGAAAAGAGTAAAGAAGAAAATGGAAATGATGAAAATGATGAAGAATTTGAAGCTCCAAGAATACCTCAAAGGGGACGGCCAGCCAAGGGTCGTGGACGTGGAAGACCACCTACAATACACAGAAATACTCATGAAGATTCAGCGGATGAAAAGAAACGACGCAGAGGACGACCATCAACAACTGGAGGCGATGAGGAAGAAGAAGAGGAGGAGGAAGAAGAGGAAGAAGAAGGAGAAGAAGAAGAAACTGAAACTATTGTTCGCAAGGGGCGGCGGCCTGGACGGGGCGGCAGAGCAGGCCGTGGTGGAAGAGGAGGAGGAGGTGGTGGTGGTCAATCCAATGTGCATATGGATGGGAATGGGAATGAGATTCAAGTTGTAAATTCAGAATTAGCTCTCGAAGAGGATCCAGCAGGTGAAGAAAAAGTTGACAAGATGGGATATTTAATGGGAGATCGTGAATATAGATGTCGAACATTTACAGTATTAGGACATGGGAATCAATTATTCATGTTATCAACAGAACCAGCAAGATGTATGTCATTTAGAGATTCATATTTATTTTTTCAAAAGCATAAATTACTTCATAAAGTAATTATGGATGAAGAAGAGAAATTTGATTTAATTGAAAGGAATATAATACCACATTCATATAAGGGAAGAACAATTGGAGTTGTAACAGCTAGATCAGTATTTCGAGAATTTGGAGCAAGAATTATTGTTGGTGGAAGAAAAATAATTGATGATTATTATGAATCAAGAGCAATTTCTAATGGTGCAATTCGTGGAGAAATTGCTGTACCAGAAGATAGACTCCCACCATTTGGTGAAAAATATAATAAAAATCAATATGTTGCATGGCATGGAGCGAGTGCAGTATATCATCAATATATGCCAACACCACCAGCACAACGAGAATTATTTAGAGGTGATACATTAATTCAAGCGAAAAAGCGTCGAATTGTTGTAACAGATGAAAATTGGATGTTGGAGCATGCACGTGCTGCTAGTCAATATAATGAAGCATTACTTCAACAAAGGAAAAGAATTTGGAAAGATGGTATATATGAACCACATACAGGGTTGATTCAATTTCCTGAAGCTACGCAGCCATCACTTTTTCGGTGGGATAATGATGATGATGATGACCATGATAATAGTGCACAGAGTAAGAAACACTCGGTAATCGATGAAGAGAATGAAAAAGTGCTACAACTATTAGGTAAGAGGAAGAATAATAATAATAATAACAATAAGGTGGTTGTCGTCAATGGGGAATCTAAGCAATACAACGGTCTAGTAGTTGGCACAGTAATTGAATTACCACCAATGAATCTCTCAGGATTAAAGGATGTCCCTAGTGAAGTATTTGCTGATGCTGATCCAGAAATAATCGCAGCAATCAGAAAACAACAGCAACAAGAGTTTGAATGGGATAATAAATGGAATAACAAGAGTATTGACAGAGCTACTACGGGAGTCGATGAGGATTAATCATCTTTCTATTATTCTCTCACTACAAGTATATATATATAATATCATATATTATGATTAACAAAGGGGGGTTGGGTTGGGTTGGGTTGCGTAGCCATTCATTTATTAGTCATTAATAAACAACCCTCTAAGTTACAATCAAGTTTTTTTAAGTTGGAAAAAAAAAAAAAATTCTTTTTCCTTGTTTTTCCTCCCTTTTCTCTTCTCCTCCTCCTCCTCGTCCACCTCATCATCATCCTTGCATCCTCCTCTCCTAAATAATTCAGTTTTATCCAGCGGCAGCAGAAGAAGAAGAAGAAGAAGAATAAAAGAAAGGAATCGTTTTTACAGATTTCGAAAAATTCTGCCCTGGCAAAACTGGCTGCCTTTTATTAGGTTTCTGACTCATTTTTTATTATTATTATTATTATTTTTTTTTTTTTAAATTGAGCAAAAAGAAAGAGTCTTGAGGATTTTCGTCAATTATTATTACAAATCCTGCGCCATTTTTGACACAAAAGAAAAAATAATAATAAAAAAAAAAAAGTTGCCTCAACAACTAAAAAATCTAAAGCAGCAACGCCTATAAAATTTTTATTTTTATTTTTTTATTTATTTATTAGGACGACTCTCTCTCTTCCCCCCCCCTCGCCGCCTTGTTTTGAAAAAAAAAATCTCAGAGTCAAGACGAACTTTTCACTAAGTATTCGTCAATCAATCAATCAAGAGGCGTTTAAAGGATGCTTACTTTTAATGGAGCTGTTGCCCCTTACAGCCCTCAGGTTGTTTTACCTCCGTTAATGTACGGAGCAGATGATCAAATGAAACAACAACAACAGCAGCAACCTGGTATTGGATACCATAATTTTACTGCTCCAAATATTCTTGCCCCATTTCCTGATCCATTTGGACATATCCGAAATGAGTTATTTCAGCAAAGGTCATCATCATATGGTTATATGGATAATTTATATTCTCATGTAACAAGCAAGTCTTATGATATTGATCAATTGGCAGGATTTTTATCTACAATGGCATCAGGTATGGTTGCATCAAATAACACCCCAATGCCAGCATTTAAGAAGTTTACATCACAAATTTTATCATCAACATGCCTTGGAGAATCAACAGTTTTATTATCACTTGTTTATTTATCAAAAAAGAGTAGCAAGGATAAGATACCTGTTGAAGGAGCAAATATGTATAGAATGCTTGTTGTTGCATTAATGCTTGCAAATAAGTATCATGATGATAATGCGTATACGAGTAAATCATGGGCAGATGTATCAGGAATTCCATTAGGTGAATTATGTGAATGGGAAACTGAATGGTTATCTACAATGTCATGGATGATGTGTTTAAATGCTCAAGATATTGATGCATGGAGTAAATGGAATGAATGTTTAAAGAATTGGATTGAGAATGGTTCAGCATTAATTTCTCAATCACCACAATCAAGATATTCAAGAATTGGTCAATCACCTCACCATGATTATTGTTATGATGATGGTAAACATCAAGATGTATCAACATCATCATTTTATCCTTATTATCCATCAAAGGATGATTACAATATGTACAACAATACTAATCAATGTCCACCATTTCATAATTTTTCACAAAATGCATGGAATTTAATGCCAATAATTCCTGATCATCAACAACAACAAGAAATGAGGATAACAACGTCATCACTTTATTCACAATGTAGTTGTCATTATTGTTGTGGAACTGATGATTAT